>JASPKZ010007250.1:2797500-2982500 GCA_030220185.1 Diploptera punctata | reverse complement strand
ATAATGATGATAATAATAATAGTAATAATAATAAAAAACAAAATTCATATAGCCTATTATAATATAAGACTACGTAATAATAATAATAATAGTAATCATCATAAAACAATAATCAGCTAGAGGCTAGTAATAATAATGATAATAATAATAATAGTAATATAATAATAATAGTAATAATAATAAAACAATAATCATATAGGCCTATTAATAATAATGATAATAATAATAATAGTAATAATAATAAAACAATAATCATATAGGCCTATTAATAATAATGATAATAATAATAATAGTAATAATAATAAAACAATAATCATATAGGCCTAATAATAATAATAATAATGGTATAAATATGATTAGTCATACGAAAAACACCAATGAATATATGTACCTTACACTGGGTAATGATGAAGTCGAGGTTAGTGAATAAATAAGTACAACTTTTAATCTTCACTTTACTAACATTTGTGCAATGGTAAAGTATGTCTCCTCAGTCACAGTGGGTCCGTATTTGATTCCCGATCGGGACACGTTTGCTAGGTGAGGATTTTCGGGGATTTTTTCCTCACAATTCCCTAGATTAAAACCAGAGGGTCTTGTCTACTTTTTTATTTGCTGGTTTCTTATATTATATGGTCTTTAAGAGTAAATTCTATACTAACACTCATATGTACATCACTGTGGTCTCGAGGTAGCGTGGTACCTTGACAAGTATCGGGTTCAATCTCCGGTCGGTACAAAGTTCCTGGGTGAGGTTTTGTTTTTCGTTTTTTTTTTTCCTCGCCTGAAACACAAATTCAGGAAACTTTAAGGGTACCCAGAACGTCCTATACTATTAATGTTGAATGTAAGGAGCATTTTCTCCTGAACTATTAATTAATTCAAGTTGAAATTTTTGCAGTGGAAAGGTTCATATATTTAGTCTTCTATCATAAGGATTTATAGAGACATGCATTTATATATAAAAAATTACAAATATTTTCATTCAGTTTTTTACACTGTATTTTGCAACCTAAATTCTTTAATTACTGAGCAATCACAACATCAATATGGTAAAAATTGTATATGAGCACTTTATTGAAGCCCAGAAAAATTCAGGTCTCTAGCTTTAATAGTTTAGAAGAAAATGTTCTTTGTATATTGAAAGAATGAATGCTAACTATGGGGGACGGCTCACGTCCACGGGGGAATATTTAAAACAAATAATAAACACACTTAGAAACAAGATGCAGGCAAGATAATTATATTAAAGGGGAATCTTTCTAGTATTTTAATTGATAAAAAATGAAAATGCATTTTTTTCATCACATGTGGCCTTCCGGGTCCCCTTAAGATCCAAACGGTCCCTAAACATCATCGGGCCCTCATTATCACAATTATAATATTCATCCCATTAAATTAAGTTTAGTTTAAGCCTCTCCTGGAGCATCATTACCATCATTGTCACTTTTCATATCATCGCGATAGCGTAACCCCGCCTTCCGGGTGCCCCAACTTCAGAAGTTGGTTACAGTTACGCCAGTCCAGGAGAGAATACCAGAAATGTAATGATAACTTGTTGGCATTGATTGAAAGAAAAACTTCTATGTTTTCTCCGTAATGTTTATAATTTCTGTTCATTGAAAGGTCAATAATTTAGGAAGAGATTTTTTATGTGCTAAAAATTAGACTTATTCGAATGTGGCAAATGGCACAAATAGTAGGGTACTGGTAGGCAAATATTTTAAAGATTTTTTTTTTTAATTCACAATGGGTTGAAGCAAGATTATACACTATATTCTCTATTGTTCAGTTTTATACTAAAGCATGCCATCAAATCTTTAGACGATAAAATAGGCGTAAAATTCAATTGTATCAATAAGGTATTGATGTATGTGGACACTGTAGTAGTAATAGTCGATAGAGAGGAGATACTAAGTGCCAACTCGCACCATTCTGTTTAGTATAACTAAGGTATTAGGCCTGAAAATAAACGTCAATAAAACTAAATATATGGTCACATGTCAAAAAATAAATAATGGAAATGGAAAAATAAATGACAGAAAGTGGCAAATGAGGGAAATTTGAAGAAAAGGCTAAATTCATATAGCTTACTTCGAAACGAAAATATTACAACCCGGAATGAGGTACAGATATAGGCTAAATTAAACGTAGAATGAATTTTGGAAAAACATTCTATTACTATTACAGAGATTCTTGTCATCCCTACTTCTCCTAAAAATGTTGAATTAAAACTAAGCCTATATAAAATTATTCTTTTAGTTATATAACATGGAATCGAAACATGTACTCTTTCTTTAAGACAGGAGAAAAGTTTAGAGTACTTGAGAATAAAATTCTTAGCAAATTGTTTGGACCAAAGAGAGATGAACAGACATGTGAATGGAGAGGACTGGATAACAGTGAGCTATGTGATCTTTATAGCAAACCAAGTCTAATAAGAACAATTAAGTTTCGTAGACTGCGATGGTCAGAGCATGTGGCATGAATGAGAATGTAAGAAGGTCGTGGAAACTGTGTTGAAAAAGCAGTGGGGAAGCGCCCAGTAGGTAAGCCAACAATGAAGTGGGATAATAACAATCATGATTTGAAGGAAGTACATTTTTGGACCAAAGAGAGATGAACAAACAGGTGAATGGAGAAGACTTCATAACAATGAACTACATGGTCTTTATAGGAAGCCAGATATAATAAGAACAGTTAAGTCTCGTCGACTGCGATGGGCAGGACATGTTGCACGTATGGGGAATGAAAGACTTGCATGGAAGCTTCTTGTAGGAAAGCCAGAGGGAAAACGCCCAGTTGGTAGACCAAGAATGAGGTGGGAGAATAACATTAACTATGATTTGAGGGATGTAGATTATACAGGGAATGATTGGAAAGTATTAGCTCAGGATAAGGATGTATGGAGAGCTTATGTCCGCGCGGCCATGAACCTACGGGTTCGATAGTGCCAGTGAGTAAGTAGTAGTAGTAGTAGTAGTAGTAGTAGTAGGACTTTATTAGACAAAAAGTAAAATATTTACAATATTATTTACAAATATGGGTCGCACGGGCAGTAAGCCGTACGTGCTGTTGACAGTCCGTTACAATAAAGTAATAATTGGTACTAGTGTAAAGAAAAATAAACAACAAAAACAGCAATAACATTACAATTACATAATGAAAACACAATAATAATATTACAATTAAATAATAACACAATAGCATTATACACTAAAAACATTAACATTACAATTACATAAAGAAAACACAATAATATTACAATTAAGTAATAACACAATAGCATTATACACTAAAAAAAACATTAAATTACAATAACATAAAGAAAACACATTAATATTACAATTAAATAATAACACAACAGCATTATACACTAATTAATTTATATATAATTGTTAATAATTAATGGTATTGCATTTTGATAACATATATTTATTCATGAATGAGTGTTGTCCTTATTTTTCGCGTTTTGTCCAGAAATTTACCGAGGTTTATCCAATTTTCTGGATTTAAGTAAGTAATTATAAGCTACAGGGGATGATTGTAACAACACAAGCACAGGATATGAATGTATGGAGAGGTTATATCTGCACTGCCATGAACCTCCTTGTTCGATAATAGGCTGCCAGTTAGTTTGTTTATTAGTAGCAAAAAGTAGTATTTTGTCTGGTGCCGTAAAAAATTAAATTATTATTTATTGTTTAAGCAAGTAACACTATGAGGTATATTTTATATAATGTGGGTATACGAGTATATGCACTGTCACCTCATAGTTGTAGCTTTTTTGAAGACTCTTGAGTTTCGATGCCTTAGGCATCATTATCAATTCTTTCTAACTCAGCTTTTCAAAAAAGTTACAAATATGAGGTGAAAGTACATATCGGTATGTAACTCATTTTATTATCTTTAAATTCGTTGCAATTTTGTGAAAGTGAGGAATATGTGCTTAAAAACTTGTTCAATGTTTGACATGCAGAAAGTTGGAGTATTAAATTAAGATGTAGAAAATGAGTTGGTCAATGTATTCCTTTTGTGTATGAACATGTAAATTCGTTTAGCACTTGATGTGTGTATGAAGGTTGCTGATGAGAAATACAAACATCCTGGAGGCCTGTGCCTTCTCTCTGAGGGGCTCCCTCTAATTGATACATAATGGATATACAGGGATGCCAACATCTCCGGGGAATTCAGTGCCGGAAGAGAGGTTCGCTAAGTGAGGCGGAGCATTATCTCTAGGGGAATTTAATCTCTCCTAGGCAGAAAATTAGGTGGCTTACTCTTGCCCCAAAACTGCACGCTGCACGTCGGTAAAATAAATACATATATTATCGCTTTAATCCGTTTATTATTGTAGTTGAATTATGCAGGTTTGAAAATTTCTGATTTTCTCTACACGTTCCATTCTGAATAAATTATCTCATTGCAAATTTAATCTCGTTCACTAAAATAGGATAATATAGGGTCTGTTCAAAGGAAATACAGTTTATTTCATACCATGTCTGTTTTGATATGTTCACTATGGGAAATAAATTAATGCATTTCTCAAAACCACACGCAACTTTCGCCAACATAATAAAATAAAAACTGCCTGTGGTGACACATTTTAACATATATATAAATTCTCTTTAATTTGCTGCTTACTTGTTATAATAGTCACGAGAGGGCAGTGAGACAGAGTTCCCGCTACCTGTCATGATAGAGAATATCCAACCATAGTAATTCTGCCCAAAGGCAGGTCCTTCACTGCAATCATAGCATTTTCATGCTATGCTTGCTACTTTACTAGGGAATTGTAGGTGTGGTAGCTTCCGGTTGCTTTCCACACCGGTGAAGGAAGATGATGATAATGATAAGGATGATGATGATGATGGCCATATGATTTCGGGGACTGTTTGGGCCTTAACGTTTTCCTGACATTTGTCTTACAGGTGAGGAAAAACCTCGATAAAAACCTCACCCAGAAAAACTGCCCCGACCGAGGATCGAACCCGGGTCCGCTGCGTGACAAGGCAGCACGTTACCTCGAGACCACGGCGGTGGACATATAGAGAATATATATATATATATATATATATATATATACATATATATATATATATATATGGTATGATAAGACAAATAAATGCCTGGACGGGATTCGAACCCGGATCTCTGAGATCCGGGTTCGAATCCCGTCCAGGCATTTATTTTTCTTATCATACCATATTAAGCTTGCATTGCTCAATGTTAAACATTTAATTATAACATATATATATTCTTCTTCTTCTTCACTTCACGGGCTAGGCAAATTGCCTGTTCCGCCTCACAGTTGTTCTGTCCATCTTTTCACTGGCCTTCCCATTAATTAAATGCTGCTTTTGGTAATCTTGTTACGTTTATTCTTTCTACATGTCTAAACCATTTTTCTCTATATCCTTTGATTTTATCATTCAATGGATACATATTTAACTCTGTTTTATATCTTCATTCTTTATCCGATCCATTCTTGTGCAGCCTTTTGTTCTTCTAAGGAAGTTCATTTCTACGCTTTGTATTCTACTTTGTGATTTTTTGGACATTACCCAAGTTTCACTCCCATAAAATAATGCAGGAATTGCCAATGTTCTATAAAACTTCAGTATTTCTGTATGTGAACATATATTTGGTCTTAATTGTAATGTACTATCATATAAAAAAATGTTTTACAGAAAATGAGTGCTAGATAGATGTATATAATTGAATTGAGTTTCCAAGAGTCACCTGACACCATATGGCATACGTCCAGTTTGACCAACAGCCAACGAAATGTAGCGAAACTCGCTTCGGGAATGGATGTAAATCACTTATGTTATATTCAATCAAAACGTAGTTTGCTGTCGCATGCACACACTCCTTCAGGCGATAGAATGTATATTTCCTGTCTCTCTCTCTCTTATGACCTGCCTGTAGGCCTACCATGCAAGTTAAGTATCCCTGCATTAAGTTACATTAATTATCTCACTAGCAATAACAAACCCGCAAGTTCATGGCCGCACGGACATAAGCTCTCCATAAACCTCTATCTTGAAGTAATATTTTAACATATCACTATATAATTTACCTCCGTAAAATGACAGTTAATGTTATTCTCTCATATCATTCTTGGCCTATCTACAGAGTGGTTTCCCCTCTGGCTTTTCTACAAGAATTGTTGATGCATCTCTTACATTCCTTATTCGTGCCAAATGCCATGTAGGCCTTTCGGAACGTATTCCATCTTCAGCATGTCAATTTACAAATTAGCTAATTAACCAAGATTTTTAAACAAAAATCAATTTTAATTGAGGAAGACTGATATATCAGGTATTTATATTAATAGCAAAAAAATCACATACCTCAATTGTGATTACTGATTACAATGAATTTTAGATATATTCGAAGTATTGGGAAGGCAGAGAAAATGTATGTAGACTATTTAACTCATGCCCGAAATGGGAGTCAATGACCGATCGCGTTCTTGTGAATTTTTATTTACAACCAATCACAGCCTTTTTTCATCTCGATTTTATCAGTTTAATTTATCATATTAAAATCAAGCTCCTCCTTTTTAACATTCTGAATAGGTCAGAGCATTATTTTGCAGTGACTGACTCTCTAAGATATACGGCTACCAGATTGTATATAACTTATAGTGCACGAATGTAAACCGATATTGTTTGCGGGATATAATAGAGATACATTCGTAGTAATTGATTATACCACAATAAAAATAAACCACTGTTTGCACTTTCTTAAACGTATTATTTCCCAGGAATTTACGTTCCAGAAAAAAATTTGGCATATTTACATCATAGGACATAGAAATATTAATTAATAAGCTATAATGTTGGTTATAAACAGTTTGATGTGTTCCATTTGTTTCTCCACTAGGGTGCATTCTTACAATATTGCGATCCTTTGGCAATAAATAATATATTCTGGTTGCAGTGATGAACAAATGAAGCATAACAACGTTTCTCATTTGTTTTCAAACATCGTTGTTTACATTATATATATAAATATTTTAAAAGAGCTATATTTAAATAAAGATTTGTGAGTAAACAGCTTAATTTTATTCGTTAAATAGTCTTAACAAATGCCACTCTTTATTTCCAAATTCTCTAGATAAATTCACTCCTCACTTCGTGAATCGTAAATTTATCGATCATTAGCAAATCGCTCGTGGAATTACTTATGAGGAAACTGATTTATCAGGTACTTCTGTGGTGGTCTCGAGGTAGTGTGCTGCCTTGTCACGCAGCGGAACCGGGTTCAATTCCTGGTCGGGACAGGCTCCCGGATGAGGTTTTTTCGGGGTTTTTCCTCACGTGTAAGTCAAATGTCAGGAAGCTTAGGGCCCAATGATCCTCGGAAATCATCCGGCCATCATCATCATCCTCCTTCACCGGTGTGGAAAGCAACGGGAAGCTACCATACCTATAATTATTTAATAAAGCTGCAAAGCTTAACATGAAAATACTACGAATGCAATGAAAGACCTGACCTCGGGCAGAATTACTATCGAATAATATTAAGGTCCACCGTTGTGGTCTTGAGGTGGCGTGCTGCCTTTTGACGCATCGTGCCCAGGTTCGATTCCCGGTCGGGACAAGCGTCCTGGGCGAGGTTTTTTTTTTTCGTAGTTTTTCCTCACCTGTAAGACAATTGTCAGGAAGCTTTTAGGTCCAAATTCCCCGAACTTCATCTGACCATCAGTATCATCATCATCATCCTCATCCCCGGTTTGGAAAGCAACGGGAAGCTACCACACCTATAATTCCCTAGTAAAGTTACAAAACATAGTATAAAAATGCTATGATGGCAGTGAAGAATCTGCTTCAGGAGAGAACTCTATGAAAACGTTATTAAAAACAATTCCAATACTTGTATTTTAAAATATATTTTCAGGATTCTTGACCGTGTCTTGCATGTTGTTTTCTCGATGCTACTGTGGGTGACATCTTCATGAGATAGTGATTGTTTAAATTTTGGTAGTAAACTGCTAACTAGTTGTTAACTTGTATGATTTTAGCGTAATTTCCAATACTTGTTAAAAATACTTTCACTTTTGCAATTTTGTATTTTTCTACATTCACCAGGAGGAGGAGAAAGAAGAAGAATAAGAACGTGACACACAATTTATTGAAGTCATAATTATGTGAAACACAATTATTAGAAAAAATAGTAATGTTATATTTAAAAATTAGGAACTGAATTTAGGCTAAGCGAAGTATAATAGTTTCCTTGGCAGAGGTTAAACAGAAATTGGAAGCCAGTTGACTCTTTGAAACTCTTGTATCTAGCTTGAGAATTACGCCTTGGTAGAAACCATTATTTGTGGCGACACCTGTTAATCTCACGTGACAGTTTTATGAGGTTCGCCAAGCAATTCTCATTTTTTTCCTTTCCTCTTTTTTATATGAGACACCCTCACCAGAGATCGTTTTTAATTACCGCTGATAACAGAAGTCGCATTCTTTGTTTCAAGTTTGCCATCGAAATATTAATGAAAATACTACTTTTTGGCAACAACGAATTTCTCACATTCCGCTTCGTCCAACTTCCACTTTCTACTTTTCTTTTATATGTGAAATCATGATTTGTAATTCTAGTGGAAAAGTCTGCAATAGTTCGTTTATTTATTCATTTTGCGAATTTGGAAGGACTGTAAAGCTATTGATATGGTACTGATAAAGAGATTTTTTAAAACTTTATACAAATCCTCAGCAATCCTATTAAATAAGTGTAAAAATGACCTTATAGGAGGTCCTAGGGGTAGTAGAAGGTTAAGCCTTTCACCTTTTTAAACAATTGACACGCGATATAAGCTGTGTTGTCCACCCTACGTGACGACCACCTTTACACCCAGATCTTACATCTGGCTATGGTGATGCTTGAAGGTTCAGTTTAAAATCCTTACCTCTTAGGGACTTGGGCTCTCGATCTTTCGGTTTTTAGCGTAGACACGTAAATTATCACCATCACCATAGGACATTCACGAATTTAGACCATTTGTTGACCTGTTTCGGCCTCAAGAGAAACACCATCCAGAGTCTTTTGAATGGACGCCCTGCTCTTCTTCTTCCTGCTAGTTGATTTGTTTGGGTATTCTGTGATCTTCCATGCGATGAACATGTTGCATCTATCTTGACTTATAATCAGAAATTTTGTTTTCTAAAGGTTCCATGTCTTCATTTTTATTTTTTTGTGATCTAGTAGTGTGTATCCGGCAGTCCGCCGAAGGTATCTCATTTCAGCAGATCTAAGGCTTTGTATATCCTTCTGTTTCAACGTCCGTACTTCGCTACCATACAAAAGAGTTGGAAGAGCCAGTGTTTTATACATTTTTAGTCTTGAATGTTTTTGGACTAACTGTGGGTTGAAGATAGAATTTATTAACCCTAAAATTCTTAAAAATGTAGTTATTTTTGCATTTACATCCTTTTCTTCTTCATATGAGATATTGCATCCTAGATATGTAAAACACGTAAATTACTGGGCAAAAATGTATTTGTTCGTGTGTATGTGTGTGTGTGTTTGTGTGTCAGGCGGCTGTCTAGTGATTATATTCCTTGCCTCTGGTCTCTAGGGTCGCGGGTCCAAACCCGATGGGAGGCCACAGATTTTCAAGAAAAATCGAAGGGACAAATCCTCCGGGAGGGACTTTAAGCCGTGGCACCTGAGCCTGAAGATTTTTATGTTCCTAAAATATGATGAAGTTAGAATATAGAACCTCTAAGCAAAATTGACTGATTTTCTTCATTGATATCTTATTGAGTCGGTATGTTAACCATGTGCCGTTCACTAACATCTGTAGGCAAATCAGTGTAACTAAATTAGCTTGGATGAGTAACTCTCCGATAGGAGGTCACTCATGTCTCATTGAGGGACATAAAGGCATATGAAGAATATATGCATGTGTCAAAGATCTAGCGGAAGCAATTTTTTTAACCAAAC
The DNA here is from genome assembly GCA_030220185.1 of Diploptera punctata. NCBI lineage: Eukaryota > Metazoa > Arthropoda > Insecta > Blattodea > Blaberidae > Diploptera > Diploptera punctata. The sequence goes on along the minus strand of JASPKZ010007250.1, from coordinate 2,972,543 downwards.
TTGCGATATAGGAATAATTTAAAAAGTAAAGTTGAGTTCATTAGGTGACCAACCAAATTTCGAGCTATTAAGAGAGAGGTTAACTGTAATCGAAATTTTAAAAATCACTCTAGCGGCCGCAATTTCCGATTTTTCGCAACGGAACTCGGTATATGCCTTTCAAGTAAAATAGAAAGATATTCATAAAAAAATCAGTAATGTACAACTATAAGTGATGGATCTTTAGCTGATAGCTTTATTTAACAAATCGATCTAGCGGCCGCTATGTTTGTTTTCTCCCAACGATTTAATTAACAAAATAATGATGTTTTCGGTCAACCACCAAAATCGGCCCATGAATTTGACTCGATTGAAAAGCCACTTTTCGGCCGTGGTGAACTAGAGGTTATGCTCCTTGCCTCTGGTCCCGAGGTTCGAGGGTTCAAATCCAGCCTGGGTCGATTAATATTTTCTAGGATGGAAAAATCCAAAGAGCAAGTCCTCCGGGAAGGACTTTAAGCCGTGGGTCCCGAGAATAAAGAGGCCTTCAAAAATTGACCTACCTTCTTCATCGTACTAATATCTCAGTTGCCTCCTAGATGTCTCATTGGGTCGGTATGTTAACCGCATACCATTCATGACATCTGCAGGGAAATAAGATTAACTAAATTATCTTGGTCTAGTAACTCCTATAAAAGGTGAGGCTAAGGCCAAACATAGGGTCATTGTAGAGCGAGAAGAACTTACTTAATCTACGCTGTTATTGCATGACGGTCATTAAGAGTATTGAAAAATGGTTTCTATTTGTAGCTGGAAAGTCGGAAATTGTTCGTTTTTCTTTTTCAGTGAATATATGTGACTGGAACGTAGGGGTTGAAGTCAGCTGCGAGCTGGGTCATGTAGCGACACGAGACGTTGATTCTCGAAGACGGCCAGTCTCCACGAATTATCACTTCTTTTTGCAACGGGGCTTGGCTAGGGAACACCCCAATTTCGTGATGAAATGCTGCGCTAGAAAATGTATTGCCACGTCTTGTTTCATTGCTTTTTTATCGCTGCACCGTTTATCCTTTTGTAGATTGTTGCACTTTTTTATCAGTTTCGTTTTTAAGTTAAAACTTTTCGTTTAAGCTTAACTCAGGAAAATAATCGAATTCCGTCACTTTTTTTGCTTGGTATAAAATATAAACATTAACGATATTAATATTAAAAAAACACACAAACATTTATAAATTTCTTGAATAACAGCTGCATTATGTTCTGAAGAATATCTTAAATTCACATTTGGTGAATTCAAATTTCAGTAATGTATCCTTCACTAGACCAGAGAAATATCAGAGTAGGGTTATACAAAACCTTAGCAAGAGCTGCACTTTGCTATGACAGTGAAGCATGGACTTTGAGGAAAAGAGAGGAGAGCAGGATAACTTCTAGTGAAATGAGGTTCTTGAGATAGCCTATAAAGCAGGGGTACACCAAGTGGGATTACAAACGCAATGATCAGTACTAGTAAAATTCAATCAATTTTCGTTGAGGTGAAGTCATGTGATGAAAGTTAAAAAAATTAAATTGTACCTGTTGGTAAGTGCCGTCGTCCTCAACTTTGTTAAAATATTGTATATAAAATTAACTGGAGCGCTTTCGGAAGTTATCTTCCATCTTCCGAAAGCGCTCCAGTTAATTTTATATACAATATTTTAACAAAGTTGAGGACGACGGCACCTACCAACGGGTACAATTTAATTTTTTAACTTTCAACAAACGCAATGATGTTTTGAAGGAGCTACGTTTAGAATCAGCCATTAAGTATATAGGCACATGGATACCAAAACAACTGGATGAATATTTTTCTACGTAAGAGTTCAGATAGAGTTCCCAAAGCCATGTTTCGTTATTTCCAACAGGGAAGAGATCTCTGGGCCGTCCAAGGAAGCGTTGGATACAAAATCCATCAGTGAGATCGTAACAGGCCTCTAGACCTAAGCTTTGTATGGTTGAAGAAGAATAATAAGAAGAAAAAGAAGAAGACGAAGAAGAAGAAAAAAGACGAATTTGTCATTATACAAGGTGAATCCAAACTCAACAATAAACTTCCACGAGTTGTTCTGGAATTTTTTGAGTAAAATAAAGTAAGTTAAAATATACCTTCTTACGTAAGTTCCGTCGTCCTCAACTTATAAAATATGTATTCTTTATGTATGTAGGCCTTTCAGAACATCCGTTCCATCTTCAGCAGGTCCTTCTTCGCTACATTATCTGATATGATTAGTTGGTGCTGCTGGTCCTAATGTGGTGTTGTTGTGACCAGCAGCATCAACTAACCATATCAGATAATGTAGCGAAGAAGGATCTGCTGAAGATGAAACGGATGTTCTGAAAGGCCTACAGGCATAAAGAATACATATTTTATAAGTTGAGGACGATGAATCTTACCTAGGAAGGTATATTTTAACTTATTTTATTTTATTAATATCCACCTCAACGGTTTAACAATGAATTTTATTAGTATTAATTTATTAGTGTTTTGATATATGGAACCCATGGTTTCCGGTGCCTCATTTTTTATTTTATTTCGTAAGGCATCCTTACCGCTGATAATTCGCATGCTTAATGAAACTAAGTGTAAGTATGTGGTACAAATATATTACAATAGAAAATAACATTATGGGATTATTATTAATAAATAAGGTCAATCTGTATCATCTTACTTCGTAAAAGTTGAGTTTTTTTACATGTTTCAAAACAATGCTGTTTTATCTTCAACTTGCCTAATGTCTGTAGCATATTTACGAGACTATTTAAGTCATGCCCCAAAATGGGAGTCGGAGACCAATCACGTTACAATGGATTTTGTTTTACAGCCAATGATAATCGTGTTTCACCTCGCTCTTTATCGAATTCTCTTTACCACTCCTGCTCTTATGTGATAAAGACAGCTCTTCCTTTTTAATATTCTGAACAGGTCAGAGCATTATTTTGCAGTGACTGACTCGCCAACAAACACATTGAATATAGCAAATACTGAACAGATTCCTTCGAACTACACATTTGATAATTGTGTGTTCAATAATTGTTTTTAAATATTGATTTTACTGAGTTGTTTACTAAAAAAATAAATTAATAACCTATAATATTGGTTATAATATACAGTTTGATGTGTTTAATTGTTTTGCTCCACTAGGGTGCATTCTTACAATATTCCGATTCTATTTGACAATAAATATATGCTGAAATTGCAGGGATAAACAAATGAAAAATAACACATTTCTGATTTGTTTTCAAACATCGCCGTTTACATTAAATATATAAATATTTTAAAATAACTATATTTAAATAGTCAACCGCAATGGTCTCGAGGTAGCGTGCTGCCTTGTCACGCAGCGGGTCCGGGTTCGATCCCCGGTCGGGGCAGTTTTTCTGGGTGAGGTTTTTATCGGGGTTTTTCCTCACCTGTAAGACAAAAGTCAGGAAATCTTTAAGGCCCAAACGGTCCCCGAAATCATATGGCCATCATCTTTATCATCATCATCATCCTTATCATTATCATCATCATCATCATCCTTCACAGGTGTGGAAAGCAACAATGATAATCGTGTTTCACCTCGCTCTTTATCGAATTCTCTTTACCACTCCTGCTCTTATGTGATAAAGACAGCTCTTCCTTTTTAATATTCTGAACAGGTCAGAGCATTATTTTGCAGTGACTGACTCGCCAACAAACACATTGAATATAGCAAATACTGAACAGATTCCTTCGAACTACACATTTGATAATTGTGTGTTCAATAATTGTTTTTAAATATTGATTTTACTGAGTTGTTTACTAAAAAAATAAATTAATAACCTATAATATTGGTTATAATATACAGTTTGATGTGTTTAATTGTTTTGCTCCACTAGGGTGCATTCTTACAATATTCCGATTCTATTTGACAATAAATATATGCTGAAATTGCAGGGATAAACAAATGAAAAATAACACATTTCTGATTTGTTTTCAAACATCGCCGTTTACATTAAATATATAAATATTTTAAAATAACTATATTTAAATAGTCAACCGCAATGGTCTCGAGGTAGCGTGCTGCCTTGTCACGCAGCGGGTCCGGGTTCGATCCCCGGTCGGGGCAGTTTTTCTGGGTGAGGTTTTTATCGGGGTTTTTCCTCACCTGTAAGACAAAAGTCAGGAAATCTTTAAGGCCCAAACGGTCCCCGAAATCATATGGCCATCATCTTTATCATCATCATCCTTATCATTATCATCATCATCATCATCCTTCACAGGTGTGGAAAGCAACGGGAAGCTACCACACCTACACAATTTCCTAGTAAAGCTGCAAGCCTTCGGGCAGAATTACTATGGATGGATAGATGGATATTTAAATAATGATTTGTGAGTAAACAGTTTAATTTTATTCGTCAAATGGTCCTAACAAATGCCTCTCTTGATTTCCAAATCCTCTAGATAAATTCACTCCTCACTTCGTACTTCGTGAATATACGGATTATTTGGAAATCACTCCCTGTCCTGGCTAATGATTTCTAATTATTCCCTGTATAATCTAGGGAAGTATCCCTCAAATCATAGTTAATGTTATTCTCCCACTTCTTTCTTGGTCTACCAACTGGGCGCTTCCCCCTGGTTTTCCTACAAGAAACTTCCATTCATGTCCTTCATTCCGCATTCGTGCCACATGTTCTGCGCTTCGCAGTCTATGAGACTTAACTGTTCTTATTATATCTGACTTCGTATAAAGATCATTTAGTTCACTGTTGTGTAGTCTTCTTCATTCACCTGTCGGTTCATTTCTTTTTGGTCCAAAAATTGTCCTAACAACTTTATTCTCAAATACTCGTTATCTCCTTTCCTCCCTTAAAGTAAGAGTCCACGTTTCTCATCCATATAATATAACTGGTAGAATAATAGTTATAGGCCTATATATTTTCAGTTTTACGTTTTTTGAAAGGAGCTGGGATGTCAAGAGTTTCTGTAATACCTAATAGCACGCATTTCCAGAATTGAGCCTATGTTTAATTTCTTTGTGCATCGCATTCCTATGTGTGATTATTGTTCCTAGGTCATATTTGCTTTTTGATACACAGAGTTTCAAATTCTCTACCTATAATTCCCCGGTGACATAGGACACTTCTTTAAAATTATATCCAAATGGAGAGATTAAACTAAGGTAAATGGAGAGAGAGAGAGAGAGAGAGAGAGAGAGAGAGAGAGAGAGAGAGAGAGACAGACAGAGTGAGAGACAAAGAGAGAAGAGAGTAGAGACAAAGAGAGAGAGATAGATAGATTGCCTTAAGTCAGTTTTATCGACTATGAACATGTAATTTCAGACAATTGCTGCTAACACACTATCTGTTGTATTATTGAATTGGAATTAGCGTTTCAAATAAGAGTTTTATTTTGATTGGATATGAAGTATTGTTTTTGAGAGGAGTTTCTGTTTACAGATTGAATTCTCGTATAAAGCGACCGTAACTACTCGATGCATGTTCATTGTACACCCATGCTTGCTGTAACAAAACACTGTATGTAATAGAAACACAAGTGCCCTTTACATGTTTAAAATAAATGTTATCCATCATTCTGTAGTTGGAACACAGTTGAAAAGCCTATTGATCAGTTTTGTTTTGTTTTGTTTTGTTTTGTTTTAGTTTATTTGCTTTATGTTTTGCTAGGAAGAAGTATCGTATTCATTTTAATGTAATTCGACCGTAGGATAGGATTAAAATAATTTAATGAGTTAATTTCATACAATTTCTATGCTACTTGTTGTAGTTTCATTACATTCCAATAGCTTAGCTTAGGCTCTCGCCTCATAAGTACTCTTTACATGATGATAATAATAATAATAATAATAATAATAATCTTCTTCTTCTTCTCGGTTTAGGCTTATTTACTAGCCTGTTCCGGCTCCAAATTGCTGCTCTTTCCATCTTTTCCTTGGTCTTCCTAAGCTTCTTCTTCCTCGTGGTGAATAGTTGTATGCTGCTTTTGGTATTCTATTCTCAGTCATCCTTGCCAAGTGTTCTTCCCAGTTTGTTCTGTATTTCTCTATTGTTGAGTTTGATTCCTCTATTTTTAGTTGTCTTATTTCTGTGTATGTTTTTTGTCTGTTCTTTGATATCCTGCTATTGGTATGAGGAATCTCATTTCAGCAGCTTGTATTCTGGCAGATTGTTGTGTTGTCACTGTCCATGTTTCGGATCCATAAGTAACAATAGGCACTGCCATTGTCTTGTATAATTTCATTATAGAGTCTTTCCTGGCTTTATTTTTCAAAGTTCTTTTTAGCGTACCGGTTATATAATTAAACTTATTTAGTTTGTTATTTATATATGTTTCTGCTGTGTATTATATTTCGCAACCTAGGAAGTTAGGAGTATATCGGATAATCATAATAATAATTTATATTTAATATGTTTTCTTCTTCACTTCACGGGCTAGGGAAAAATTGCCTGTTCCGCCTCACAGTTGTTCTGTCCATCTTTTCACTGGCCTTCCTACAACCCTTGAACCTCTTGGCTTGTAGTTGAATGCTGCTCTTAGTAATCTTGTTACATTCATCCTTTCCACATGTATAAACCATTTGTCTCTATCAATTCTAGTAAAATTCTATATACAATATTTTAACAAAGTTGAGAACGACGGTACCTACCAACAGGTACAATTTAATTTTTAACTTTCATCATTTGTCTCTATATTCTTTGATTTTCTCATTCATATATATATATATATATATATATATATATATATATATATATATATATATAACTCTGTTCTTATATCTTCATTCTTTATCCGATCCAATCTTGGGCAGCCTTTTGTTCTTCTAAGGTAGTTCATTTCTGCGCTTTGTATTCTACTTTGTAATTTTTTGGTCATTACACAAGTTTCGCTCCCATAAAGTAATGCAGGAACTGCCAATGTTTTATAAAACTTCAATCTAGTATCTCTTCTTGTTTTATTCTTTAATGTTTTATGTATAGTTCCGCAAATCATTTGAAAGTTTGGACAGTTTCATATTTCATGTCTCTTTCAGTTTTTGTGTTTATAGTAAAATTACAACCCAAATATTTAAAATTTGTTACTTGTTCCAGAGGTTTGTTGTCTATTACGATTTTTGATCTTATATAATCGTTTCCCCCAAATGCCATTATTTTTGTTTTTTCTTTTGATATTTTAAAATTATATTCTTGGTATAACTGATTTAATTGATGTAAAGAGTACTACAAATTATTTTCATTTTCTTGAATAATAACCACATCGTCAGCATACATAAAAACGTTTAATATTTTAAAACGGTCCATTCTTATACCTATATTATATTTAATATGTTTTATAAATATCATTCCCTGAGAGTAGTTAATAATAATAACAACAAGAATTAATCATCTCAAAAAGACAATAATTATTTCAATGTCAAATGTCTTGGAAATGATCTCACACAAGGAGATTGAAACATCGACTTGAATACATAATCTTTTGACTGATATAACGATTAATTATTTTTGTTATTATTCCATTCCATAATAGTTCTGTCCGAGGGCAGGTCTTTTACAGCAATCATAGCATTTTCATGCTATGCTTTGCAGCTTTACTAGGAACGTACATTTTAACTTTATTTCATCTTACGGTCTTAACTCCGTCAAGTAAAATATATAAATGAATAATTAATAATTTGAGATTTTTGTAATTCACGAAAATACACAAGATTTTCAATAGTGATTGTGCTAAACATTGGTAGGATTCAACTCTAGACTACAGACGGTGGTCGTTACCGCTATTTTCCATGACTCATGATTCTTTTAATTGGAAAACCTCGGAAAAGCTTGATGTTGACTGTGCATGTATGATGGGGCTGGTCTCGTGTAAATAAAAGCGAGCAAGTTTGAGAGGCTAGTCGGTCAGCGGTCCCGTTTCAAAGTGATTTCGTTCGCATTCCTGGCAAGATATCCCAGGGGAGATCAATGTGTTGCTGCCGATCATACTTCAAAGGCCTTGCTCAATACGTATCCTATACTATTCCACTCTTCGCACAGATTGATTCCCTTCTCTGCAATGTAATTTCACAATATCTACATTTGTATCACATACAGATACATCATTACAGGAATGTTCAATCTCGTGGCCTTCAAGTTCTCATTTCAAAACTAGTTACTACAGTGAGATTCAATCCAGGAAGTTACTGTGTGTTTGCAATAGGGAACTGGGTTGCCATTTTAACAGTATTTTCTTGAGAGAAATCCTTATATAAAACTGAAGTATGCAACACAACAGGTACATAGTTGTAAGTTGTAGCCGTCCAAGCCACCCCCTCTTAAAGAAAAAAACAGTTACCACTTGTCACTGAGCTCTTGCGGATCTGTACTATTCTGTGTGAAAGTGTCGACTCTCATACTTACTATAAAACTAGTTTGCATGCCGTAGAAGAAAAACTATGTTTTTTTTAAATGTATAGTACATAGATTTGGAAAAAGTACTGCCAACCTTGCCGCTCCACCCCTCCTAAACAAACAAATGCCGTTATTATGAGTTTGGCAACATCTACCCTCTGTAGGTAGGGGGACACTGGCATAGCCCATAAGGTCTGTACTGCTCGGGACCCAGCTCCGTGTGTCTGAAAGGAATTTGCTGACTCAGCTGTTAGTATATGAGAAACATAGAAGTGTACCTCCTCCCACTCCCCACACTTTTCCCCGCAAACACACAGAGCTTGGTCTCGAGCTGTAGTAACTTCCTGGGTTGAATTAGAGTGTAGGGCAAGGATTTTGTTGCACAATAAAATACATGATAATGCATGAAAATGCAATAATGCACTAACAATTACAAAAAATGCACTCAAAAAACAATCCCATATGATATTTATAAAATTCATATTTGCAGGTAAATATAAGGTGTTCACATTTTTAGTCCTGCTTTGCAATGTACAACAAACAACTGCTGTAGATCATCAAAGGAGAAACATTTTTGGTTGTCTCATAACCCATTCGCTTCAGGTTTAAATGATCAATGCATTTTCCCAAAAACGCGGATTTAAGTTACCGTAAATTATTATTGTCTATTTTCAGACATTCAAATCAAATAAAATATAACGGTACTTGAGATGACAATAAAAGTGAAGGCAAAAGCTCTACTATTCATAAATGTTAACAAGAGATTACCCTGCCAAGGGATGTACAAAATATATAACAGCAGAGTTAAGCGAGTGTATCTCGTCTTCTGAGTTGATGGTGATTTAACTGCCGGCGAGTGTACCTCGTCTTTCGAGGCGAATGGGTTAATAATGACTTGTACACCGATAAATTCCTTTCCACCGAAGGTGAATATTCAAAATAAACTATATCATTGGTTTGTATGTCCCCTGGTAGTAATGCTACATAATAATTTTCACCTGACAGAACATCAGCTGTTGATGACAGCATATCAAATATTTTATTTTTACTCAAAATTATAATTTTCTTCAATACACCCATTCCCATTTCCCCCACTCACTTTTTCTATTTAACATTTGCAATTCTGTTATTTTAACACAGTTCCAATAATAGATCATATTATATTTTCTTTTCCCAATATCATAATATCTTTGCTCCACTTATTTCTATGAACAAATCCTATGTACAGTTAGTTGGAATGTAAGAGGGCAGAACCTCTTCATAAAATGTAAAAAACTCCTGGCGCGACAGGCCTACAAGGCCCTTAGCCTACCATCCGGCTGCTGGCCTCACATCCACATGTGTCAATCACAGAGGTAGATGATAATCAGCCAGTGTAGGGGTGACATGTGGTCAGCATGTCGAGTCCCCCAGCCGTTATAGCTGGTTTTCTCAACCTGGAGCCGCTACTTATTGTAGCTACCCAAATGCATCACGATGCTGGGTGAGCACCGGTCCCATACTGGCCGAAATACCATGAGAAAATTTCTTCCCCCATGGAGACTCGAACCAGCGCAAGTCCCGTAGCTCTACGCCAAGGCTTCCTGCCATAACCAATCGGCTACGGCGCGGGACTCATAAAATGTAAGTTCAAGTTAATTTGTATATTGGTAGAAACAGAAAAGTAAATAATGTTTTTAAAATGCACATTACCTCGCGGAAACGCATAAAACTGTTAAAAAGTATGTTTGAGTGGTTGAAATAAGCACTAATATGCTAGAAAATCCACAAAAAAATGCAATATGCCAAAAAAATGCAAATAAATGCAACCACAAATTGCCTGTTTAAGATCCATTGCCATGAAAACGCATTGATAACTAACTGAAGTTCTCATAGAAAAAGATGCAAATGCATAAAAATCCTTGCCCTACTAGTTACCATAACTATAGAATTGGATTATTTTATGATAAATATATCACTGTTGGCCGCGGTGGTCAAGTGGTTATGCTTCCTTGCCTCTAGCCCCGAGGATTCCTGGTTCAAACTCAGCCAAAGGTAAGGGACAAGTCCTCTGGGAAGAACTTTAAACCATGAGTCCCGAGTCTAAAAATGTTTGGGCTCGTTAAAGAACGTCAAGCCTAAATTAGAGCCTCTAAGCAAATTCAGTAGGCCTTTCTCATTCAAGTAATGATTCACTTTCGTACTATAGAGTTTTTCATGTCTAGAAAATAGTATTGCTGTTATGAGAAAGCTGTTGCCACTTGCATTCCTATTTGTAATTATTTTTCCTAGGTAATTGAATATAGCCAGGTTCAAATCCAGCCAAGGGCCGACGGATTTTTTAGGATGGAAAAATTCAAGGAGAAAGTCCTCTGGTAAGAACTCTAAACCATGAATCCCGAGTCTGAAAACTTCCGAGCTCGTTAAAGAACATCCAGCCTAAATTAGAGCTTCTAAGCAAAATTCAGTAGGCCTTTCTCATTCAAGTTGCGTACTGTGAAGTTTTTATGTATAGAAAATACTATTGCAGTTATGGGAAAGCTGTTGCCACTTGACACCGCAGACTGAGTGATAGAGGTGCAAATATAATTACCTCCAAGTTTCGTTGAAAGAGGATGGTTCAATGGCATCTCCACTAGACGTTGTTCCAGTAATTGAGTTCCCCCCTAACTTTAAAAAATATGAGGGATAATTATAGTTCCATAATGGTATTTTTTTTTCCACAAATCGAGCGCCCACCTTCATAGCAAAGAGGTAGGTGAAACTATCCATCCATCTGTAGTAATTCTGCTCGAGGGCAGGTCTTTCACTGCAATCATAGCATTTCATGCTATGCTTTGCAGCTTTACTAGGGAATTGTAGGTGTGGTAGCTTTCCGTTGATTTCCACACCGGTGAAGGATGATGATGATCCGATTTGATTTCCGATTGAGGGACTTTCCCACTTTTCAGCGGTTGCCCTTTTACCAGCCGGCTGCTGGCCCTTCACATCCACATGTGTCAATCACAGAGGTAGATGATCAACAGCCAGTGTAGGGGTGACATGTGGTTAGCATGTCGAGTCCCCCAGCCGTTATAGCTGGTTCCTCAACCTGGAGCCGCTACTTATTGTAGCTACCCAATTGCCTCACGATGCTGGGTGGGCACCGGTTCCATACTGGCCGAAATACCATGAGAAAATTTCTTCCCCCATGGAGACTCGAACCAGCGCAAGTCCCGTAGCTCTGCGCCAAGGCTTCCTACCTTAACCGCTCGGCTACGGCGCGGGACTGATGATGATGAGATGATAATGATAAGGATGGTAATGATGATGATGGCCAAATGATTTCGGGGACCGTTTGGGCCTTAAAGTTTTCCTGACATTTGTCTCACCCAGAAAAACTGCCCTGACCGGGTATCGAACCCGGGCCCGCTGCGTGACAAGGCAGCTCGCTACCTCGAGACCACAGCGGTGGACATGTGAAACTATTTGGCTTAATTATTTATTTAAAATTAATTAACTAATAAATCAATCTCACATAAAAGGACATGTTTACTAGAAAGAATTGCACTATAAAAGCAATGATATTTTCTAGACGTGAAAAACACTATAGCTGTCTCTTTGAAGCGTTGAGCTAACCACTTATCATTCGCTGAAATATGTAGTGATTTAAACTACTGTGGTTAAATAAATCAACCAATAAGAAATATTGAAATAAACAAAAATGGAACAATTTTTAATAGGTCTATGCATTACCTAGCATATGCAGACGACCTTGTTATATTTGCACGTTCTACAAAAGTGGTGGAAGAAACATTAAAACAACTAAAGCAAGGAGCTTGAAAGACATTATTAGTCATAAACGAGGATAAAACACATAGAGGCTATATGAGAATATCGAGAGTAGAAGTAAATCCAATCTCATATATAGTCCTAGATGGTCAAAAATTTGGGAAAGTTGATGGTATTAAATACCTGGGTTCTCTAATTACCTCAAAAAATTAATTAAGTGAAGAGTTTCGAGCAAGGATTACAATGGGCAATAGATGCTTCTATGCATTAAATTAAGTTCTTAAGTCAAGAACAATGGGTAGGATAGCAAAAATTAAAACACATAAAACAGTATTGAAACCAAGGGTTATGTTTGGGAGCGAAACATGGACATTATCAGAAAAAAATATAAGTACATGTTAAATATATGGAGCAGTACAGGAGCAAGATATACGGAGAATTAAAACGAACCAGCAATTGAATGTATTATATAGGCATTTGGATCTGGTTCGAGATATTAGAAGAAAATGGCTGGAATGGGTAGAACATGTGTTACTGATGGAACAAGAAAGAGGTGCAAAACATATTTTAAAAGGAAAACCACAAGGAAGAAGAAAGATTGGAAGACAGAAATTAAGATGGTTAGATGAGATTAAGGAAGGTTTAAGACAACTGAAGGTTAAAAGATGGAGGCAGAAAATTAGGAATAGGGAAGAATGGGAATATGCTATGAAGAAGGCCAAGGTTCTTAGAGGACTGTAGAGCCAATGGAACAAGAAGAAGGTTAAATACTAATTCCCCACTTTGGGTTTATGGTTATAGACACTTGAATAGCAATAAATTCTGATTTTCTTACTACGTTGTATTCTTGCCATCTCGAATTCACTCACTCACTCATTCACTCACTCACTGGCTCTATCGAACCCGTAAGTTCATGGCCGCGCGGACATAAGTTCTCCATACATCCCTATCCTAGCTAATGTTTTTCAGTCATCCTCTGTATAATCTACTTCCCTCAAATCATAGATAATGTTATTCTCCCACCTCATTCTTGATCTACCAACTGGGCGTTTTCCCTCTGGTTTTCATACAAGAAGCTTCCAATCCCCTCTTTCATCCCCCATACGTGCCACATGTCCTGCCCATCACAGTCTATGCGACTTAACTGTTCTTATTATATCTGGCTTCCTATACACATCATGTATCTCACTATTATGTAGTTTTTTCATTCGCCTGTATGTTCATCTCTTTATGGCCCAAACATTTTCCTAAGAACTTTATTTTCAAATACTCGTAATCTTCTTTTCTCCCTTAAAGTGAGAGTCCATGTTTCGCATCCGTATAATATAACTGGGAGAATAACTGTTTTGTATTTTTTGAGTTTAACGTTTTTGAAAGGAGTTGGGACGTCAAGACTCTCTGTAATGCATAATAACATGCATTTCCAGAATTGAGGATATGTTTAATTTCTTTGTGCGTCTCATCCCTTTTTGTAATTATTCTTCCTAGATACTTGAAACCAGCCACTTCTTAAAATTTCCTTTGTCATTAGTTGTCCACTTCCATTATATAACGCATTTCTATGTGTGTGAACGTACATTTAGTTTTATTGATGTTTATTTCCAGTCCCAATTTCTTAGTGTTACTCAATAGAGTGTGCGTGTTGTCCTTTAGTATCTCCTCGTTATCGCTCAATAATACATCATCATAAAGTAATGCCACGAGTGATTTCCAAATTATCGATAAATTCACGACTCACGAAGTGAGGAGTGAATTTATCTAGAGAATTTGGAAATCAAGAGTGGAATTTGTTAGGACTAGTTAACGAATAAAATTAAGCTGTTTACTCACAAATCATTATTTAACTATAGTTGTTTTAAAATATTTAATGTAAACGGCGGTGTTTGAAAACAAATGAGATGCGATAGGTACGCTTAATCTGCTTCTTTTGTTTATCACTGCAACCAGATCATACTATTTATTGCCAAAGGAACGCAATATTGTAAGAATGCTCTCTAGTGGAGAAAAAATGAAACACATCAAAATGTATATTAATTCATTTCTGATGTCGTATGATGTAAATATGACAATTATATTTTTCTGGATTGTTACCTGGGAAAAAATACATTTAAGAAAGTGCAAACAGTGGTTTCATTTTTTTGGTGGTATAATAAATTGTTACAAATGTTTTTATATTAACTCCTGCATGCGGCATGTGTTGACATTCATGCACTATATATACAATCTGGTAGCCGTATTTCTCACAGGCTTAGTCACTGCAAAATAATGGTCAGACCTGTTCAGAATATTAAAAAGGTGGAGCCTTCTTTAATATGGTAATTATAACACTGATAAATATTTCGTGAAACACGACTCTGATTGGTTGAAATCATTGAAACGTGATTGGCCATTGAGTTCCATTTGGGGCATGAGTTAAATAGTCAACATAAACTAACAGCCTATTAATACCATTGAGTTGTAGGCCTTCTTCGTTCTCCAAAGATTTGATGGTGTGCTCTGATACAAAACTGAATGGAATTGCCATCTGGAATACATCTCATTTCTCTGTTGTAGAGAAATATATATACATGTTGTTCACGTTTGTGGATAAGAGTACAGCTCTGCCCTTCCGAGATGAAACCAAAATTCAGTTATCCCAGTTTATAGCGGGTCCGTGTAAGATGAAAGTACTTTTGGACCTGACTTTCACAGCCGTGGTTTGAGAGTACAAAAAGCTTGTAGGCGTGTACAACATAAACAAATGTGTAGCGCATGCGCAAAAAATAAGTGCTAAGTTGTTTGCACAGTAGTTGAGGCTTCTTCCTACCGCAAGTCTCCATGCAGCAGCCTATGTAATTCACCTATGTACTTCTCCCAATTTAAACCTTGTGGCGAGAGAAGACAAGGTTGCCTACATCCCTGGGGCTATGCTCAGTATATACACCGACCTAACCGCAAGTAAAAGACGCCCGAAAGAGGGGGAAGAGAGAGGATATGGAGGAGGTAGTATTTATTGAGTCTTTTATATTAAAGGCAGTGAGGTAAGGAGGAGGTTGCAGACCACCGAGTTTTATAACTACATCGTGTACAGTCTGTTCTAAATGCAATGCAGTCATTTTCCATATACAATGGAAGAGATTAAGCAAGAAATTAATATTTAGATTCATTATTATTTCCGATGTATTTAATTACTATCTCCAGTTCTGGAAATGCATGCTATTATGTTTTACAGAGACTCTTGACCTCCCAACTCCTTTAAAAATTTTAACTGAAAATATATTTAAAAAAATATTATTCTACCAGTTATATTATATGGATGCAAGGATAATATTTATTTGTTTTATAAGTTTATGTTATTTTTGTACCTTGTGTATCAGGGTTAATTAATATATATATATATATATATATATATATATATATTGGGCTCTTACTTTAAGGGAGGAAATGAGATTACGAGTATTTGAGAATAAACTTCATAGGAATAATTTAATTTAATTTAATAATGATTTATTTATTCTGGCAGAGTTAAGGCCATAAGCCCTTGTCTTCCACTCAACCAGCAATATTTATGGACCAAAGAGAAATGAATGGACAGGTGAATGGAGAAGACTACATACCACTGAACTATATTAGTCTTTATATGAAGTCAGATATAATATGAACAGTTAAAAGTCTCGTAGACTGCGATGGGCAGGACGTGTGGCACGAATGGGGAACGAACGACGTGCATGGAAGCTTCTTGGTAGGAAAACCAGAGACAAAACGCCCAGCTGGTAGACCAAGAATGAGGTGGAGAATAACATTAACTGATTTGAGGGAAGTAGATTATACATGAGATGATTGGAAGTTATATGTAACTAACTAACTCACTGGCACTATCTAACCCGTAGGTTCATGGCCTCGCCGACATAAGCTCTCCTTACATCCCTATCCTGAGTTAATGTTTTCCAATCATCCCCTGCATAATCTGTTTCCCTCAAATCATAGTTAATGTTATTCTCCCACCTCATTCTTGTACTATCAGCTGGGCGTTTTCCCTCTGGTTTGTTTTCTAATATCGCCGTTTAAATTCCGATTGAGGGTCTTTCCACTTTTCAGCGGTTGCCCTTTTACCAGCCGGCTGCTGGCCCTTCACATCCACATGGGTCAATCACAGAGATAGATGATCAACAGCCAGTGTAGGGGTGACATGTGGTTAGCATGTCGAGCACCCCAGCCGTTATAGCTGGTTCCTCAACCTGGAGCCGCTACTTATTGTAGCTACCCAATTGCCTCACGATGCTGGGTGGGCACCGGTCCCATACTGGCGGAAATACCATGAGAAAATTTCTTCCCCCATGGAGACTCGAACCAGCGCAAGTCCCGTAGCTCTGCGCCAAGGCTTTCTACACTCTCAGAAGACCGCCTCGTCTACAGGCACGGCGGGACGGGTTTTCAAATTACATACATAAATCATGTCCTATTTTTAAACCTAACTATATTTAAATAGTCCAGCCGACTGTGGGCTCGAGCGTAGAAGCTGCTTCCTTTGTCACACAGCGGGCAACGGTGGTTCGAAATCCCGGTCGTGACGGGCAGTTAGTTTTCGGTTGGAGGATTTTATCGGGGCTTTTCCTCGCCTGTAAGACAAATGTCAGGGAAAACTTTAAGGTCAAATATGGTCCCCGAATGCACGTGGCAATCATCAATCACACCTTAGTCATCTATCAAAATACATTACCGTTCAACGGTGTTCGGAAAACAGCGGTGAAGCTACCCAACCACCACCTACAAATCCCTAGTATAGCTGCAAGCATAGAATAGAAAATGCTGTGTTTGCAGTGAAGGACCTGCCTTCGGGTAGAATTACTATGGATGGATATTTAAGTAATGATTTTTGAGTAAGTCGGCCGCGGTGGACTAGTGGTTATGCTCCTTGCCTCTGGTCCCGAGGTTCGTGGGTTCAAACCCGGTCGGGATCGATTGATTTTTTAGGACGGAAAATCCAAGGAGCAAGTTCTCCGCGAGGGACTTTAAGCCGTGGGTTCAGAGTCTGAATATTTTCAGGCTCGTAAAAATCCTTAAGCCTGAACGAAAATGCCTCTAAACAAAATTTACCGAATTTTCCCGTCCTAGTACTACCTTGGTTTCCTAGATGTCAGTATGAGGCGGAACGCTGACCACGAACCACTCAAAAATGACATCTATACGAAAACATGTGTAACTAAATTAGTATGGTTCAAAGATCATGTATTAGTGGATAAACGCTGGCACAGTAGCATCATTGATGTTAGATCAGTTAGAGGGACAGACTGCAATTCAGATCATCATCTGGTCAGGGTGAAAATCAGACAACGGCTATCGCTTATGAGAGGAAGAAACGCTAAAAATGATTCAGTAAAATATGAATTAAAAAACTTGAAAAATGATGAAATGCGGCAAGAATACCAAATCAAAATTGCTAATAGATTTGAAGTACTGGAATCTTCAGATGACAATGTGGCAAACGAAGAAGAAACTGATATAAATAAAGAATGGGAGGCTATAAGAGATACTATTAAATTGTCAGCATCAGAAAGCATTGGTTGTTTAAAAAAGAGGCAAAACAAGAAATGGTTTGATGAGGAATGTGCCGACATTGTAAAGAAAAGAAAGCTAGCAAAAATTAAATGGTTACACGAGCCAAATGAGGTAAATTTAGAGCAATTGGGTAGTGTTAGACGGGAAACCACCAAGTTACTAAAGAGTAAAAAGAGGGAATATTTGAGAGAGAAGATTAATGATCTTGAAATGAATGCAAAAAATAGGAACATTAGAGAATTATATCAGGGAATTAGTATAGAGAAGAAGGGTTTCAGGCTAGAACAAACATAATTCGGAATGAAAATGGGGATATGATTGCAGATTCCAAGAGTATATTAAATAGATGGAAAAGTTATTTTAATCAGCTATTAAATGTACATACAGAACAGGACATTGAGGAGGATAAGTTACAGACAGCAGAAATGCTAGTCGCAGAGCCAAGTGCATTAGAGGTTGAAATGGCAATTGAAAAATTGAAGATGTATAAAGCATCAGGTTCAGATGAGATCCCAGCAGAACTGATAAAATCAGGGGGAGAAAAATTGATGGACAAGATACGCTGGTTGCTTAGTATGATTTGGGAAAAAGAAGCTCTTCCAGATGAATGGAAGGAATCAATTATCGTACCAATTTATAAGAAAGGAGATAAAACTGATTGCCACAACTATAGGGGCATCTCATTACTTTCAACTTCGTACAAAATTCTAACAAATATATTAGTAAGCAGACTTGCTCCCTATATTGATGACATTCTAGGAGATCATCAGCGTGCATTTAGAAGAAACAGGTCTACAACAGATCAGATTTTTAGTATAAGACAGATTTTAGAAAAGAAATGGGAATATAATGGTACTGTACATCAACTATATGTAGACTTCAAAAAAAGCATATGATTCAATTAAGAGGGAGAAGTTATTATAGTATCCTGCTGGAGTTCGGAATTCCCAAAAAGTTAGTTAGACTTATACGAATGTGTCTAAATGGCTCAACGAGTAGGGTGCGTGTAGGCAAACAGTTTTCAGACAGTTTTGAAATCCAGAATGGGTTGAAGCAAGGAGATGCACTATCTCCTCTACTATTTAATTTTGTACTAGAGCATGCCATTAAATCTTTAGAGAATAAGGAAGGCTTACAACTGAATGGTATTAATAAGCTGTTAGTTTATGCTGATGATGTGGTACTACTGGCCAATAGCGAGGAGATACTAAAGGCCAACACGCACACACTATTGAGTAACACTAAGAAATTAGGACTGGAAGTAAATATCAGTAAAACTAAATATATGGTCACACGTAGAAATACATTATATAATGGAAATGGACAGCTAATGACAAATGAGGGAAATTTTGAGGAATTGGCTGAATTCAAATATCTAGGAACAATAATCCATGGTATCTTTACCTTGTCGTGGTGGAGTGGCTTGTGTGCTTAAATGATCCTGAGAGCTATGCCGGCGGTAGCATTGCTGCCGATAGGGTTACCCATGCCGGACTGGTCGAAGGTGATAAGCCAGACGAAATAAGTACCTTGGTCGAAAGAGTGACGATCTTTCACCGTAAAAATACAACCGTCAAGAAATGCGGACATGGGTTCTACTGGGGTAAAATTTTCCGGAGGTCAAATAGTCCCCCATTCGGTTCTCCGGGCGGGGACTACTTCAGGGAACCCATGCCAAAGGCTCAAACACAGGGACATGTTCCTAGGAACATGGAATGTTAGGACTTTATACAATAGCGGGGCACTAGAGATATTAACGCGGGAATTGGATAAATCGCCCTTGGATATAGTCGCTTTACAGGAAGTTAGGTGGCCAGGAGAAGGTAGTCAGGAATCAGGAAGCTTTGCATTATACTATGGTGGTGCAGAAAGACCTGCATTTGGAACAGGTTTTTTAGTCAGAAGGAGGATCCTATCCGCTATCCGAGATATTAAGTTTGTTAGTGATAGGATATCATACATAATTCTAAAGGGTAAACGACATGATTTTATAATTGTAAATGTACATGCCCCCACAGAAGATAAAGATGACAAGATCAAGGATGAGTTCTATGAAGAATTAGAATGCTTATTTGATAGCCTTTCACGATATCATATGAAAATTGTCTTAGGAGATTTAAATGCAAAAGTGGGGCGGGAAGATATATTCAAACCAACAATAGGCAAATTCAGTCTTCATGAAGATAGTAACGACAACGGGGTTAGACTAGTCACATTTGCCACATCAAAGAATCTCATTGTTAAGAGCACAACATTTCAGCATAAGGATATTCATAAATACACCTGGACGTCCCCAGATGGAGAAACTCGGAACCAGATAGATCATGTATTAGTGGATAAACGCTGGCACAGTAGCATCATTGATATTAGATCAGTTAGAGGGACAGACTGCAATTCAGATCATCATCTGGTCAAGGTGAAAATCAGACAACGGCTATCGCTTATGAGAGGAACAAACGCTAAAGATGATTCTGTGAAATATGAATTAAAAAACTTGAAAAATGATGAAATGCGGCAAGAATACCAAATCAAAATTGCTAATAGATTTGAAGTACTGGAATCTTCAGATGACAATGTGGCAAACGAAGAAGAAACTGATATAAATAAAGAATGGGAGGCTATAAGAGATACTATTAAATTGTCAGCATCAGAAAGCATTGGTTGTTTAAAAAAGAGGCAAAACAAGAAATGGTTTGATGAGGAATGTGCCGACATTGTAAAGAAAAGAAAGCTAGCAAAAATGAAATGGTTACACGAGCCAAATGAGGTAAATTAGAGCAATTGGGTAGTGTTAGACGGGAAACCACCAAGTTACTAAAGAGTAAGAAGAGGGAATATTTGAGAGAGAAGATTAATGACCTTGAAATGAATGCAAAAAATAGGAACATTAGAGAATTATATCAGGGAATTAGTATAGAGAAGAAAGGGTTTCAGGCTAGAACAAACATAATTCGGAATGAAAATGGGGATATGATTGCAGATTCCAAGAGTATATTAAATAGATGGAAAAGTTATTTTAATCAGCTATTAAATGTACATACAGAACAGGACATTGAGGAGGATAAGTTACAGACAGCAGAAATGCTAGTCGCAGAGCCAAGTGCATTAGAGGTTGAAATGGCAATTGAAAAATTGAAGATGTATAAAGCATCAGGTTCAGATGAGATCCCAGCAGAACTGATAAAATCGGGGGTAGAGAAAAATTGATGGACAAGATACGCTGGTTGCTTAGTATGATTTGGGAAAAAGAAGCTCTTCCAGATGAATGGAAGGAATCAATTATCGTACCAATTTATAAGAAAGGAGATAAAACTGATTGCAACAACTATAGGGGCATCTCATTACTTTCAACTTCGTACAAAATTCTAACAAATATATTAGTAAGCAGACTTACTCCCTATATTGATGACATTCTAGGAGATCATCAATGTGCATTTAGAAGAAACAGGTCTACAACAGATCAGATTTTTAGTATAAGACAGATTTTAGAAAAGAAATGGGAATATAATGGTACTGTACATCAACTATATGTAGACTTCAAAAAAGCATATGATTCAATTAAGAGGGAGAAGTTATATAGTATCTTGCTGGAGTTCGGAATTCCTAAAAAGTTAGTTAGACTTATACGAATGTGTCTAAATGGCTCAACGAGTAGGGTGCGTGTAGGCAAACAGTTTTCAGACACTTTTGAAATCCAGAATGGGTTGAAGCAAGGAGATGCACTATCTCCTCTACTATTTAATTTTGTACTAGAGCATGCCATTAAATCTTTAGAGAATGAGGAAGGCTTACAACTGAATGGTATTAATAAGCTGTTAGTTTATGCTGATGATGTAGTACTACTGGCCGATAGCGAGGAGATACTAAAGGCCAACACGCACACACTATTGAGTAACACTAAGAAATTAGGACTGGAAGTAAATATCAGTAAAACTAAATATATGGTCACACGTAGAAATACATTATATAATGGAAATGGACAGCTAATGACAAATGAGGGAAATTTTGAGGAATTGGCTGAATTCAAATACCTAGGAACAATAATCACAAATAGGAATGAGATGCACAAAGAAATTAAACATAGGCTCAATTCTGGAAATGCATGCTATTATGCATTGCAGAGACTTTTGATGTCCCAACTCCTTTCAAAAAACGTTAAGCTGAAAATATATAAAACTATTATTCTACCAGTTATATTATATGGGTGCGAAACATGGACTCTTACTTTAAGGGAGGAAAGGAGATTACGAGTATTTGAGAATAAAGTTCTTAGGAAAATTTTTGGACCAAAGAGAGATGAACAGACAGGTGAATGGAGAAGACTACATAACAATGAACTACATGGTCTTTATAGGAAGCCAGATATAATAAGAACAGTTAAGTCCCGTAGACTGCGATGGGCAGGACATGTTGCGCGTATGGGGAATGAAAGACGTGCATGGAAACTTCTTGTAGGAAAGCCAGAAGGAAAACGCCCAGTTGGTAGACCAAGAATGAGGTGGGAGAACAACATTAACTATGATTTGAGGGAAGTAGATTATACAGGGAATGATTGGAAAGCATTAGCTCAGGATAGGGATGTATGGAGAGCTTATGTCCGTGCGGCCATGAACCTACGGGTTCGATAGTGCCAGTGAGTAAGTAAGTAAGTAAGGAACAATAATCACAAATAGGAATGAGATGCACAAAGAAATTAAACATAGGCTCAATTCTGGAAATGCATGCTATTATGCATTGCAGAGACTTTTGATGTCCCAACTCCTTTCAAAAAACGTTAAGCTGAAAATATATAAAACTATTATTCTACCAGTTATATTATATGGGTGCGAAACATGGACTCTTACTTTAAGGGAGGAAAGGAGATTACGAGTATTTGAGAATAAAGTTCTTAGGAAAATTTTTGGACCAAAGAGAGATGAACAGACAGGTGAATGGAGAAGACTACATAACAATGAACTACATGGTCTTTATAGGAAGCCAGATATAATAAGAACAGTTAAGTCCCGTAGACTGCGATGGGCAGGACATGTTGCGCGTATGGGGAATGAAAGACGTGCATGGAAACTTCTTGTAGGAAAGCCAGAAGGAAAACGCCCAGTTGGTAGACCAAGAATGAGGTGGGAGAACAACATTAACTATGATTTGAGGGAAGTAGATTATACAGGAAATGATTGGAAAAAATTAGCTCAGGATAGGGATGTATGGAGAGCTTATGTCCGCGCGGCCATGAACCTACGGGTTCGATAGTGCCAGTGAGTAAGTAAGTAGGGGGAGAGCGCCTAAATCTCTGTAAAGGGAAAACATGGCCTTACAATACACAATACAATACAATTTTTGAGTAAACAGATTAATTATCTTCGTTAAATTGTGCTAACAAATACCTCTCTTGATTTCCAAATTCTCTGGATAAATTTGTCGATAATTTGGAAATACTCGAGGCATTACTTATGATAAATCCTAATAACCCATCGATTTATGATAAAACGGAGATAGCTTGTTAGAACAGTGGTGTGAAGTGCATGGCGTTTCAATGTAATAACACGAATTTGATTTAATTACCTGAACTAATCGTATCGAATCTTATTATCAAAATATTAATTTGCTGGTGATTGCTAAATGCAGAGCTTATTACTGTCTTGTACTAAATTGTAATTTAATGGAACTAACGAAGCATTATGACAACAATCATATCCCAATATCATCCATTCAAGGTTTGACTTAATTACACTTTATTAAATTCCAGTGACTCCATGGATGTATTGTTTGATATCTAACAGTTCTCGTTCCTGGCCACATTAGGTTTTATCTAAATGTCGAGCTGTTTTACACTTATTTATTATACTCTGATTTCAATGCATGTTTTATACAAATTAGTTGCACTGCACATGCTTTTTAAATTGTTTTGTTTGGCGAACACCGTTGGGGTGTAGCTATTGAGGTTCTGAAAAATTAGTTTTTTTAAATCTTCGTCGATTCTAGTTAGTAAACACCGAAAATGAGAAATGACAAAAAAATGTGTGTATACTCGGACCAACGGATCTGAGCCCCTGTAGCGCTGGCTTCGTTCTTGGAAAAGTATACGTCAATACTCACACCATTTTACCGCACTCCCCTCCCCAGTGTCATGGCTGTTGAATATTGAATAATGCAAGGTTGGAGTCAAGTTGACAACACTGAAGTGTGTGTGCAAGAGAGAGGGAGAGAGAGAAAAAAGAGAGATATATATATAGAGATATATAGACATTATAGAAAAGAAAAGATTACAGTGTTATGGCCATGTCAAAAGAATGCCAGAACAAAGATTGCCTACAATTGTTACGCAATGGATCCCAATGGAAAGGAGGAAGACCGAAGAAAACGTGGATAGAAGGTGTAAAGCAGCTATGAATATCAGAGGAATGGAAGAAGATTAATTGATGGACAGAGAGAAATGACATTTGGTTTCCGGAAGATGGCAGCAGCTGCCATGATACCGAATGATTATATATATATATATATATATATATATATATATAGAGAGAGAGAGAGAGAGAGAGAGAGAGAGAGAGAGATACATAGATAGATAGATAGATAGATAGATAGATAGATAGATAGATAGATAGATAGGAATGCAGGGAGGGAAATGATTTGCCGAGGCAGAAAAGGAAGTAGGCTTTAGTTCGCATATCTTACGGGGGCACAGATCCATTGGACAGACAATATGTGTGACGTGTATAGGAAAAAAAAACAAGAAGATATTTAGTCACTTTTGCTTGAAACATAGAAAAAATCACTTTGTTGCACTTTAGTGCGTTTTGTCTTACTCAAAGCAATGGCGACCACGATAGAAAGTTCAACTTCCTACATTTCGGGGTTGCCAACCTAAATAACTATACTGTAATAAAAATAACTATACTGTAATATTATCGGAGTTGAGCGACCTGACGTACTATAGCTCAGGCTGGACCCACTTCAGCAACCAAACACGTCCCCAGCTGGTGCACTGGGGGAAAGGTCGGTGGATCTGTAGAGAGTCCTCCCGGTCAAGTCCAAGGGACTCGTGAACCATTAGTGGGGTAGGCAAGAGTTTAGCGCCTTGTCGTACTAGTTGCTCATCTGGAACTTGCGAGCTCCGTGCTGGCCCACAACAGCTGCAGAAGACGTCCCTGGGGGCACACCAGGGCTCGGCTCGGACCAGTCCAGAGAGGAGCTACTGTACTGGTTCCTGGCTCGGCCTACGGGCCCGTCGACAAACTGTGGGGTCGCCAGGAGATGAGCACCTGGATGTACTAAAAGTCTCACACTGTTGGGCTTGTAGCACTAGCCGGTCTCACAACGGCTGCAGGACACGTCCCTGGAGGCAGAACAGGGGAATGGTCGGTGGATCTGCGACAGCAGTCCTCCCGGCTAGGCTCATGGAGCCCGTGGACCAACTGTGGGGTCGTCAGGATTGAGCGACCTGATGTACTATGTAGCTCAGCAATTCCCAGAACTGCAAACTCCAACACTCTCTCCCTGGGGTGTTGGTTTAAGGACCGTGAACTTGAACGTGGACGCGAACATAGGATAGGGAGGACTAGACCTAGGACTTGGGAGTATGGTCATGACGACCGAGGTATCCCAAGGGGTGGACGGCTGGGCCTAGATTATATATTAAAACACGCGTGTGGGAAGTAAAACCACTCCCCTCTATGTGTACTAGGTACAGTGTGTATACAAAAAATATCCAAAAGGTAGTATTAATATACATTATACGAAACAAATCACTGCATTTTAAATGAACTGAACTTTATTTGAAACAATATAAAACAATAAATAGGCCTACGTACTTGCCGCCATTTTATATCTAATTCGTATCACTGCCCCTGTAATTTCAACTAATAAACATTGCCTACACTGTTAACGGCAGTCGGTTGTTTATAATGAACGCACATATTTCCAACACACATATTATTGTACTATTATTTATTATTTTCAAAACACCATCGCGGAAAAAAATAATGTGCAAGGCACGTTTGTGAACTGTTTTACAGAATCTCGGATGTTAAAAATCTCACTATCGCTCGGTTTTTAAATATTTCTTCGCTTCTGCAAAAACCACTTCCCAACCTCGCTTCGGAATATACTATTAGTTGTACAACGTCCATAGGTGCTTCTTATACAACGCTTTGTCAGTCTCAAAGCCCGTTTTTATTTGTACTTGTTTCCATTCACTTATCTCCCCACTATAACTTAAACATTCGTTCGAGAGAAAAATAACTCTCTCTATGTCCACCTCATCGCCTCTTTATATTTCTACTCGTTTCCATTCGCTATCTTACCACCATAACTTACACACACGTTCAAAAGAAAATTTAACTTTAGTACTACCTCTACATAGAAAATCTCAGTATTCCTGATCCTTCCTTGTTTCAGCCACCCGACTCTGGAATTCCCTCCCCTCATATATCAAGGACTGCCCGACTCAAAAACACTTAAAAACTCACTAAATATTTCCCTATACAATATAGGTGGTTATTATTATTATGCCCACCGCTGTGGTCTCGAGGTAGCGTGCTGCCTTGTCACGCAGCGGGCCCGGGTTCGATCCCCGGTCGGGGCAGTTTTTCTGGGTGAGGTTTTTATCGGGGTTTTTCCTCACCTGTAAGTCAAATGTCTGGAAAACTTTAAGGCCCAATCGGTCCCCGAAATCATATGGCCGTCATCATCATGATCATCCTTATCATTATCATCATCATCATCATCATTCACCGGTGTGGAAAGCAACGGGAAGCTACCACACCTACACAATTCCCTAGTAAAGCTGCAAGCATAGCATGAAAATGCTATGATTGCAGTGAAGGGCCTGCCTTCGGGCAGAATTACCATGGATGGATTATTATTATTGTCATTATTATTATCCTTACTTATCTGATTCATTTCGTTCATCTGCCCCGTGATGGTGCATCAGGCGTGATCAGCC
Organism: Diploptera punctata; assembly: GCA_030220185.1. Lineage (NCBI taxonomy): Eukaryota > Metazoa > Arthropoda > Insecta > Blattodea > Blaberidae > Diploptera > Diploptera punctata. The sequence goes on along the minus strand of JASPKZ010007250.1, from coordinate 2,945,926 downwards.
TGCACCATAGTCATTCACAAATCATGCCATCTCATCCTCCGACCCGACCTTCAGTTGGACACGAATTGTGGATATTTATTTTATTTTATATTTATTTCGTGTTTGTATAAAATTGTAAAATTTTCAATAAAAACTTGCGTATCAGATCAATATGTTAATGTAAAACGAATTGAATTTCTGGTGATTTCGATTCTCTGATAATTAAATGGCATAATGTTTATTTTGGAGTGGAGTTCTGGTGGTGAAAAATGAAATAAATAAAAAGAACTTTTAATCATGTGGGATGAATATCAAGAGAAATTTATTATCGAACTGAAGTAAACCATCCATTCCGCGTCTTTTCATTTGATTTATGTAACAGAATTTGATTTACTGCTCAAACATTGTCAGTAATTCATATGCTTTATAGAACCATGCAGCATCCATTGTGGGAATATTAAATATAAGCTTGCTTTCATAACTTATTCTTTTCCTCGCTCTTTCATTCATTTCTCTTTGATTTCATTTTCCCCATCTCAACTTTGTAGTAAAATATAAAACACTAAAGTGTAGCTATTCACTATTGGAATTAACACATAAATCTGCAAGAGGAAAATTGAAGTTATTTTTGTGTTTTACGCCAATTGACTACCAGCGGGAAATCCTTTATTAAACACAATACACAGTAGAACTACTGATATAGCAAAACGTCTGTAGGATGAAAATAATACTCAGTGATGCTAACGAACCAGTAGATATAAACTCTCTATACATCCGTATCCTGAGCTAATATTTTCTAAATATCCCCTGTTTAATCCATCATCATCAACAATAAGGATTAAGCCCAATTGCCTGTTCCGATCTCATATGTCGAATTGGTCCTTCCATCTCTTCAGTGGTCTTCCCAACAATCTTCTCCCTTTTGGTTTATAATTATACATGGTATGCGCTGTTCATTCATTCGTAATACGTGCTGAAGGTAAGCATTTTGATAATATTTTATTCTTTCACAGAGATTAAATATATTAAGTTCTGTTCTTATATCTTCGTTTTTTTCTTTTTATCGGCCCTTTGGTAACCTGCTATTGCTCTCAACATGTTCATTTCTGCAGCCTCTATTTGTTTACTATCTGCCTTTGTTAATGTCCAGGTTTCACATCCATAGATAAGAGATGGAACTGCCAATACTTTGTAAAATTTTAAAATAGTTCCTTTTTTTAGTTTTATTCAATAAAATACATTTAATTGTGCCACATAGATAATTGAATCGTTGTATTTTAGTGTGTTTATCTAAATTTTTGTCATTACCTAAATGACATCCCAAATAATTAAAATTGTGAACTTGGTCTATGATTACATTGTTTATCACTATTTTTGTTCTTATTGCCTGTTTAATCCACTTCCCTAAAATCATGGTTAATGTTATTCTCCCACCTTATTTTTGGTCTACCAACTGGGCGTTTTCCCTCTAGTTTTCCTGCATAGTTTCTATCCCCGTTTTTCATTCCACATTTGTGCCGCATGTCTTGGCCATTGCAGTGTACAGAACTTAACTGTTCTTATCATATCTGGTTTTCCAATGGAAAAAGGCTCAGAAAAATGAAATAAAGAAAAATACTTCTGGGATAATAAAGAGAATTATTACTCAACGTTTTGTGACTCTCTCTTATGAAGTCTTCTCCATTCGCCTATCTGTTCATCTGTATTTGGTTCGAATTCTTTTGTAAGAACTTTATTCTCAAATATTCGTAATATTTTCTCCTCCCTTAAAGCAAAGAGTCCATGCTTCGCATAACCAGAAGAATAACAGTTTTATGTGTTTTTAGTTTAACGTTTTTTGAGAGAAGTTGGGACGGCAAGTGCCCCTGTAATAAATAATAGTTGTAAATTATCCATACTTAAATTAATAACACGTAATAGACTTACATAATATACAGGTGATTAGTATGTTGCGAAATATATTGAAATAATAATAATATTAACATTAAATAATAATAATAATAATAATAATAATAATAACAATATTATTATTATTATTATTATTAGCTTAGAATTTTATAAAATTTTAGTTCAGCATTGACATAAATATATAATAGAATAATAAAAATTTAACCAGAACTTGGTTATATTATATTATATACGTAGGAAATATTCATTAAGATTATTTTTTTAACTTTATTGAGTCGGAAAGTTCTTAATATAAGAGTGAAGGGAATTTCAAAGATGGATAGCGAAAACAAGGAAGAGTGAGAAATAGTATATATACTTGGTCGTTTGAAATGGATTGAGCATATTAATAGATTGTCAAATAATTGAAATGTGGAACAAATATTCTGTTCAAAACCTCAAGGAACCAGATTAAGAGGAAGACCTAAGAATATATATGTTGGGATTGTGTGCGCCAAGATCTTAAAAATGTCAAATAAACCATTGGGAAATACTTTCTATGGAGAAAAATGTCTGGTGGAGGCTCATTGAGGAGGCGAAAATCCTTGTCGGGATATAGTGCCATTTAATAAGTGGTATATATATATATATATATATATATATATATGATATCAAAAGAAAAATGAATGCTTGAGTCGGGATTTGAATCTGAGTCTCTAAACTCTGTGCGTTTAGCGCTCTAACCAACTGAGCTACTCAAGTATCCCAACACAAACATACGTTTTTCTTATATATGTAGTATTCTCAATTCACACAAGAGGTAGCGGGAAGTCATTCCAACTGACATCTAGTGGCCAACATAACAGTTAAGCAATTTTTTAAAAACAATATTTACTTTATAGCAGTAACGCTTGTATATTTAGATGTTATAACTATATTTTTGACATTTGACAATGAAGGCAAATATGATATGAAAAGAAAAATGAATGCTTGAGTCGAGATTTGAACCCGAGTCTCTAAACTCTGTACGTTTAGCGCTTATATATATCCATCCATGGTAATTCTGCACGAAGGCAGGTCCTTCACTGCAGTCACAGCATTTTCATGCTATGCTTGCAGCTTTACTAGAGAATTGTAGGTCTGGTAGCTTCCCGTTGCTTTCACACCTTTGAAGGATGATGATGATGATAATAATGATAAGGGTGATAATGATGATGATGGACATATGATTTCGGGGACCGTTTGTGCCTTAAAGTTTTCCTGACATTTGTCTTACAGGTGAGGAAATACCCCGATAAAAACCTCACCCAGAAAAACTGTCCCGACCGGAGAACGAACCCGTGCCCACTGCGTGACAAAGCACTACCTCGAGACCACAGCGGTGGACTGTATACATATACACACATTGTGTGCGTATGTGTGTGTGTGTGTGTGTGTGTGTGTGTGTGTGTGTGTGTGTCGGCAGAAGTCTCGAATGCCTGGAGCAATATTTCAACCAAATTTGTTACACACATAGGCCCTATATAATGATCAGACCATGCGGATGTAAGCGGTAAAATGCCCGTAACACCGCTCGGGGAAAAGTGGGGAGTTGACATTGAAAAATGATCGACAAGGACCTATTTTGTCCCTGCATAATTCTAGAACACCTTGAGAATGCCGAGCAATCAACTAGTGAGAATATAAAAAAAATATATTAGTGGTGGAAAGTGAGCTTATATTGATGGTGGGGGTCTCTCTCTCAAGTTATGTGAATCTGGTCCATTCTCTGCGGGAAAGGAGCATGGTTTACATCGCAAGTTGCGGTTGGTTCTGGGGGAACCAGGAGACTGAGGGTAATCCACCCAAATAAATCACACCCCCGCAACACGGGGGGTGCAGACCGATTATGTTATGTTCACTGCAGAATCTGTTCCTGCCCTTTCGCTCAATTCTAGTTCATTTTAGATGATACTAATTTACTTTCGACTTGTATTAATGTATTATTTTGCACATTCGTTTATACTTACTTACTTACTTACTCACTCACTGGCACTATCGAACCCTTAGGTTCATGGCCGCACGGACATGAGCTCTCCATAATCCGTATCCTGAGCTAATGCTTTCCAATCATTCCCTGTATAATCTACTTCCCTCAAATCATAGTTAATGTTATTCTCCCACCTCATTGTTGGTCTACCAACTGGGCGTTTTCCCTCTGGCTTTCCTACAAAAAGCTTCCATGCAAGTCTTTCATTCCCCATACGTGCAACATGTCCTGCCCATCGCAGTCTACGAGACTTAACTGTTCTTATTACATCTGGCTTCGTATAAATACCATGTAGTTCATTGTTATGAAGTCTTCTCCATTCACCTGTTTGTTCATCTCTCTTTGGTCCAAAAATTTTCCAAAGTACTCTATTCTCAAATACTTGTAATCTCCTTTCCTCCCTTAAAGTAAGAGTCCATGTTTCGCACCCATATAATATAACTGGTAAAATAATAGTTTTATATATTTTCAGTTTAACGTTGGGAAGTCAAGAGTCTCTGCAATGCATAATACCACGCATTTCCAGAATTGAGCCTATGTTTAATTTCTTTGTGCATCTCATTCTTATTTGTGATTATTGTTCCTAGGTATTTGAATTCAGCCACTTCCTCAAAATTTCCCTCATTTGTCATTAGCTGTCCATTTCCATTATATAATGTATTTCTACGTGTGACCATATATTTAGTTTTATTGATATTTACTTCCAGTCCTAATTTCTAAGTGTTACTCAATAGTGAGTGCGTGTTGTTCTTTAGTATCTCCTCGCTATCGGCCAATAGTACTGCTTCATCAGCATAAACTAACAGCTTATTAATACCAGCACATTCGTTTATTCTTTTTGATTACACTGAGAAACGAAAAAAAAAACTTTTTTGTTGTCTCAGAAAGAAAAATATGTGGATCTGATAGTATTTTTTCTCTTGAATTCAAATATGATACCGGTTTTTCTCCATCACGCAAGGTTTCCGAGAGACTCACATTTATAATTTCAAACAATTTAGTATTTTCTACATTCGTAACTACACAAAATAGTCGAACATTCCGACTCAACTAGAAAGTAAGAAATGACGATTTTCTTCTGTATTTCGCCTGTGGAGCATCCCTCTTGATGGTCCAACAATAATCGCCCAGCATATTAGGATCCCATTTGCTTTGATATTTCTTTTCCATAGCTGAAATATCCTGATTTAGCTCATTTGGTTTTATTATACAATGGACAAATGGACGAAAAAACGGTTATTAAAAAATAATTATTTAAATCCATTAATTGAAATTGAAATAAAAAGTGTGGGTGGTGGAGAAATTCCGAATACATATTTGAAAACACAATAAAAAAACTGCATTAAGTACAACTATTGGTACTCATGAGACAAACATCATGTTGACCAGCTATTATTGTTACATATTCTTGCCACACACACACATACACACAAACATTTTTAAAAAATAATTATTAATTACATGTTCCATTACAATAAGCAATTACATGCAATATAAACATGTCTACGTACAGTTATAGTTGCTATGAAATAATTGATTCACTCTCTGACCTTTGGAAGACAATTCAGGAATATCTGACTGTATTTTTATTAGTGCTATATATATATATATATATATATATATATGAAAAGAAAAATGAATGCTTGAGTCGGAATTTGAAACCGAATCTCTAAAATCTGTTCGTTTAGCGCTCTAAATACCTGAGCTACCAAAGTATACCTATTCAAACATACATTTTTCTTATATATGTAGTATTCTCAATTCACACAAGACGTAGCGGAAATTCGTCCCGACTGACATCTAGTGGCTAATATAACAGTTAAGCAAAAATTTTAATGAGAATATTTACTTTATAGCAGTAACGCTTGTATATTTAGATATTATTACTATATTTTTGACATTTGGCAATGAAGGCAAATATGATATATATATATATTTGTTGTCTCACGCCGTAGCAAGAGCCACGGGACTTGCGCTGATTCGAGTCCCCATGGGGAAGACATTTTCTCATGGAATTTCGGCCAGTATGGGACTGGTTTCCACCCAGCGTCGTGAGACATTTGGGTAGCTGCAATAAGTATCGACTCCAGGTTGAGAAGTCCAGCTATAACGGCTGAGGGACCCGACATACTGACCACATGTCACTCCTACACTGGCTTACGATCGTCTACCTCTGTGATTAACACAGGTGGATGTGAGACCAGTCCCGACTGGTCGGCCAAAGGCCTTCTAGTTATGTTGCGCTTGGAGTTTTGTGTGTGTGTATATATATATATATATATATATATATATATATATATATATATATATATTGACACTGGTGTATAAAAATACAGGGATGTCAGGTGGCATGTCATTGTTCCTTGTTATAACCAGTGAATGGGGGACAGGCTATAAATCCCATTAATACCTACTAATATCGTTGGATTTAGTCCTCACGATATTGTGTCTGTAATGAGCTCACTCACATATTAATATCATTGTTGTTTGATTTCGTGTGTGTTTAGGATTTGACTGCCAGATAGCATCCATGTAATGTAGATAAAAGCAGAGAATATCAGTTTCTGTTCATTCCAATAATTAAATGTGTGTATGATACAAATATACTATACTACTGTATGTATATACAGTGATATTAATAGAAAAGTCAATCATGCAGGAATTAAATGAATACCTCAGCAAGTCGAATTTATTATCCGATTTTGCTAGTTTATGGAATATATAATTATTTCGAAAATTAAATCTTATGTACCAAGTTGCATTTGTGAGAAAACAAAAACTGCAGCCAATAGAGGGTTGGAATAGTACATAATTTACTTATACATTATATATATATATATATATATATATATCCGTCCGTAGTAATTCTGTCCGAAGGCAGGTCCTTCACTGCAATCATAGCATTTGCATGCTATGCTTGCAGCTTTACTAGGGAATTGTAGGTGTGGTAGCTTCCCGTTGCTTTCCACACCGGTGAAGGAAGAAGATGATGATGATGATAATGATGGTGATGGCCATATGATTTCGGGGACCGTTTGGGCCTTAAAGTTTTCCTGACATTTGTCTTACAGGTGAGAAAAAAACCCGATAAAAACCTCACCCAGAAAAACTGCCCCGACCGGGGATCGAACCCGGGCCCGCTGCGCGACAAGGCACGCTACCTCGAAACCACAGCGGTGGACTAAGTTATATATACACATACGAAAATTTAAAGCCACACTGGGTACCACAATTTTAAATTTTTCACAGCAAAACTCGATGACTGTCATTGGAATAAAATAATCGCAAAAAAATTGAGATATCCAACTAATAAGAATGTCGGTTTTTCTAGTGACCCCAATGTTGTTTTCTTTAAATGTAATTTGATATACGGAATTTAATTAATAAAATGTATTTTCTATAAACTACTACTTGTAGTTTCATTCCATTCCAATTACTTACTTTATCATCTAGGCTTAAAATAACTTTTTACATGCCAAACGCTACTGCCACGAACTTCGGGATTTTGTTTAAAATTCAACGGATCACACACATAATTTTTTGATCACATAAGGACATGTGCGGCAATCCCGAATGTAGAAGGACATCGGTCGAATTGCCTCAAATGATAAAGAATCATATTTTTATTTATAGTTTTCTGCCGTATGCAGGTCCTTCACCGCAATCATAGCATTTTGATGCTATGCTTTGCACCTTTACTATGGAATTATATGTGTATTAGCTTTCCGTTGCTTTCCACACCGGAGATGATGATGAGGATGATGATGGCCAGATGGTGTTCCGGAACTTTTGGGCCTCAAAGCCACCTGACATTTATATTACAGGAACCTCACCGAGCTAGCTTGACCCGACCAGGAATAGAACACGGGCTCGCGCTGTGTGACAAGGCAGTACGCTACTTGAAGGCCACAAAAAGAATCATATATAAGGAAGACAAATAAATGTGTATGCCGGAATACCTGAGTGGCGCAGCTGATAGCGCACTAACGTATAAAGTTAGAGGTGTCGAATCATATCTGCGTACAGGCGTTTATTTTATTTTTTCATGTCATATATATATATGCAAGCTTAATGTAACATGATAAGAAAAAGAAATGCCTGAACGGGATTTGAACCCGAACCTCTGGGTAGGTACCTAAGCTTGCTATCCATTACACCATCAGGCAAATCCAATGCAGAGACTTATTTTTCTTATATATATATATATATATATATATATATCCTCCCAGAGGTCCGGGTTCAAATCCCGTTCAGGCATTTACTTTTCTTATGTCATATGTATATAAAGTAAAGTAAAGTGATCCCACAACAGGCCCGGAGGCCCTTGGGGTAGTGGGAGGTTAAGGCTCCCACTTTTTCTAGACAATCGGCACTTTTTGTCAGCCGGGTTGTCAACCCTGCGTGACGGCCGCCTTTACCCCCAGAACAAGCGTCTGGTATTCATTTCCATTAGAGGCTGAGTCGACCCCAGGGCCATAGTGCCGCCAGAGGGTTTGGGTCAGTTTAAAAATCCTGACCCCAACGGGACTTGAACCTTCGACCCTCCGGCTTGTAGCTCAGTGCCTTAACCACTACGCTACGGCGTGCCCCATATATATATATATATATATATATATATATATCCATAGTAATTGTGTCCGAGGGCAGGTCTTTCACTGCAGTCATACCATTTTCATGCTATGCTTTGCAGCTTTACTAGGGAATTATAGGTGTGGTAGCTTCCCGTTGCTTTCCACACTGGTGAAGGATGATGATGATAACGATAAGGAGGAGGATGATTTTCGGGGATCATTGGGCCCTAAGCTTCCTGACATTTGTCTTACAGGTGAGGAAAAACTCCGAAAAAACCTCACCCAGGAATCTGCCCCGACCGGGAATCGAACCCGAGCCCGCTGCGAGACAAGGCAGCACGTTACCTCGAGACCACAGCGGTAGACGTAGTATATACATATATATATATATGTGTGTGTGTGTGTGTTAACGGTGTAGCGTCCGAAATGTTTATATATTTTCAGACCCACTCGACATATAAGAATCAATTGAGAAATGCAAAATTGGACCATTGGGAGATGTATCACTTCGTTCATCTGAAACGGAAATTTACAATTCGCACCAGTAACCACAAATGTAAGTTGTTCACAACGAAACTCGATGCATGGTATTGAAATAATACAATCACAAAAAAAAAAAGTTAGAGATATCCGACAAATAGGAGTGTGAATTTACGTGACAGCTTCAATTTAAAAATCACTCTAGCGGCCTCCATATTGTTTTCTGTAAACGTAACTAGATACATGCCATGTAATTAATAAAACAAAGATATATGCTGTAAACCATCAAAATCAGATCATGCATTTTAGTGTCTGAGGAATTCTTGAGCGACCCATTTTTAATAGCTGAACTCCAATCTAGTAAATGTTAGTGCTGTCATATTTTTCTCTTAATAGGTTTCTGCAGTGAGTGAATGCAAACCAAAGGTTAGTGGATGATTTGGGGAGTTGTGCCGAGGTTTTGGAATCGTAATAACTGTGGGATGAACGAACCCAGCAGAATGAAGTTCGCAATAACCAGACGTACGAGATATGAAGTTCGGTGGGTAAATAGGTGACGCATCCATCGTGCCGCTTGTGATATTCGGTAGGGATGAAGCAAGAGACGTTTGTAACAGAATGATATTTACTATTGGAAGTTGTAGGAATTTTATACCAGATTACAAACTACATAGATTCGAACAAAAAATATAATAAATAATAGTTCTAAAAAACTAAAACAACACGCTTTATTAGAAAACCGAACTAAAAAATGAAAAATAATTGTAATTTCCAACACGCTTGGAATAAAATTAAAGTGGTCAACAAAAAAATCAGTGAAAAGCTTGGAGTACCAAGTTTAAATGAAGAAATAGAAAAATTCCAAGAAGAATGGAAAAATCCAAGGTTCACTCCCATACAAAAGGACAGGGACAGCCATTGTTTTATAAAATTTTAATTTTGTTTGTTTACGTGCTTTATTATTCAATTAAATCCAAGCAGCTGAGATGAAATTTTTAAGAATAGTAAAAGGCTGCACTAGAATGGACCAGATAAGAAACGAGGATATCCGTGAAGAACTGCAGATCTTTCTCCATAAGAGAAAATATATTTAACAACAAGGTACAGTGGAAAGAACATGTAGAAAGAATGGAAAGAAAGAAGATTACCAAATAAAATCTTTCATTATTTTCCAAGAGGAAGAAGAGATGTCGGACGTCCTCGGAAGAGATGGTCTTAGATCTATTAGTGAAGACGGAACAGGCAACTCTTGCCTAAACCAGGATGTGAAGAAGAAGAAGAAGAAGAATGGAAAAATCATCTGAGAAGAATGGAAAGAAAAAGACTTCCAAAATTGGCATTCCAATATACTCCAACTTGACATAGGGACCAAGGAATACCAAAACATCGGTGGAAAGATGATGACTGTCTTTGTTAGGTTTACCGTCAGAGGCCACATGGCCAAAAACGAATTTGTTCACAAAGATAATAGTTCTCTGAGCGTAGAGAGGACGTCATGCAATTCTACTTTAGCTAAAATATTTCGATCTGAAAAATAAAACCGGAAGCTTTTTCATAGAGAACTGTGATGTATATGTAACATCTATCTTGAAATTGGTATGCTCTGAGGTAAACTTTGCATAAGTAATCCCAAAGTTATTTTATGTCTGGAAGATGGAATACAATAACCGGGGAATAGCGAGGGGGTGGGGGACTAATCCAGCGATTCATCATCCCCGTACAATCCATCAAACAACGTTAAGTGAGAAAGAGGAAGTGGTATGTACTCAGAAAAAAACAAACCTACCTAAGTACTAGGTATTCTACTCAGTTTTAATAAAAATAGCTTTATGGTGGGACCCATAGGTTCATTGACCCATTTACTAAGGTACTCCACTGGTCCTTACCCTCACATTTAAATTAACTGAATCCAGTTCATATCTACGTTACTTTAACTAACTAACTCACTGGAACTATCGAACCCGTAGGTTCATGGCCGAGCGGACATAAGCTCTCCACGCATCCCTATCCTGATCTAATGTTTTCCAATCTTTCCCTGTATAATCCACTTCCCTCAAATCTTGGTTAATGTTATTCTCCCACCTCACTGTTGATATATCAACTGGGCGTTTTCCCTCTGGTTTTTCTGCAAGAATATTTCGTGCCTGTCTTTCATTCCCCATTCGTGCCACGTGTCCTGCCCATAGCAGAGACTGAAGTGTTCTTATTATATCTGGCTTCCTATAAAGACCACTTAGTTCATTGTTATGTAGTTTTCTCCATTCAGGTGTCTGTTCATCTTTCTTTGGTCCAAAATTGTTCCTAAGAACGTTATTCTTAGTTACTCCTAATCGCCTTTCCTCCCTTAAAGTAAGAGTCCATGTTTCGTAGCCTTATAATATAACTACCTCCGTTACTTTAGTGTTTAAAATTAACTAATTCACTGGCACTATCGAACCCGCAGGTTCATAGCCGGGCAGACATAAGGTCTCCATACACCCCAATCCTGTGTTAACATGTTCCAATCATCCCTTGTATAATTTATCTCATTATTTATTTTAATCATAACACTGAGCAACAAAAAAAGAAACTTTTTTTTTTGTTTCAGAAAGAAAAATATGTGATTCTGATAGTATTTTTTCTCCTGAATTAAAATATGATATCGGTTTTTCTCCATCACGCAAGATTTCCGAGAGACAGGAATTTATAATTTCAAACACTTTAATATTTTCTACATTCGTAACTACACAATATTCGAACATTCGGACTCACCTAGAAAGTAAGAAATGATGATTTGCTGCTATATTTCTCCTGTGGAGTATCCCTCTTGATGGTCCAACAATAATCGGCCAGCATATTAAGATTCCTTTTGCCTTGATATCTCTTGTCCATAGCTGAAATCCCCAGAGTTAGCTCATTTGGTTTTATTGTACAATGGACAAATGGACGAAAAAACGTTTATTAAAAATAATTATTTAAATCCATTAGTTGAAATTGAAATAAAAAAAAATCTGTGGATGATGGAGAAATTCGGAATACATATTTGAAAACAGGATAAAAACTGCATTAAGTACAACTATTGGTACTCATGAGACAAAAAAAAAAAAACATGTTGACCAGTGTTATTAATGTTATCCTCTCATATTATTCGTAGCTTACCTGTTGGGGGCTTTCCCTCTTGTTTTTCTACACCCATCCCTAAGCAAAATTTCCCGACCCCATCATCCTAGTAATGCCTTAGTTGCCTGCTATATGTTTCATTAGGTCGGTATGTTGACTAAATACCATTAATGACATCTGTAGCCAAATAAGTGTAACTAAATTAAGTTGGTCTAATAACTCCTATCAAGGAGAGAATAAGGCCCAATATTGAACTGTTACGCCATTGTAGTTTAGATACAGATATTATCCATAATTTTAAACCATTTTTTTTCAGGCTTTCAAATCAGATGAAATAATCTCCCACCAATTCTGGAATCTCATCGATTTCCAAGAAGTCAAATATTTGGTCCCTGTATTTATTTCCGTTTGTTTTAGAGTTCCATTGTCCATGGATAATAGATTTCTTTCTTGGTGACGTAGAGAATCACACTAACTGTTCTCTAAATATTTGATCCTTATTTTCAGAACTCTCTGTATGAATGGACGCTTCAAGCGCCATCTTTCATCGCAAAACATTTTATTGCTTCCCATCTGTAAACACGTTTTAATTAAGGATTGTTTGTCTCCGCCCATGTTCACTTGAGGTCGATAATGGATCATTCTACATGCTGTCTGTTTTAAAATTCTAGCATGACGTGTCATTCCCAGAACAATCTAAACTCACTTTAGTTTCAGAATTATATATTTAAAACTAATTTACAATGAGATTAAACGAAATTTCCTGCACTATAGGCTTGACTTGCCAGTTCCCGTTGCTTCTTGTGGAGCGTAGGACATCAGTAAAGATCTTCCATTGCCTTGTATTGCCAGCCAACCTTTTTATTTCTTGTCATATTTTTCCATCGGCCGCGGTGGTTATGCTCCTTGTCTCTGGTTCCGAGAGTCGCGGGTTCAAACCCGGCCAGGGTCGATTGATTTTTTTAGGATGGAAAAATTCAAGTAGCAAGTCCTCCGGGAGGGACTTTAAGCCGTGGGTCCCAATTCTGAAGATTTTCAAGCTCGTAAAAGATCCTTAAGCCTGAATGAAAAGGCCTCTAAGCAAAATTTACCGAATTTTCCCGTCCTAGTACTACCTTGGTTTCCTAGATGTCAATATGAGGCGAAACGCTGACCACATACCACTCAAATGACATCTATACGAAAACAAGTCTAACGATTTAGTTAGTATGGTTCAAATTCTTCCCTGTAGGGGGAGAGCGCCTACCTCTGTTAAGGGAAACATGGGCTTACAAGAAGAAGTCATATTTTTCCATATTCTTACGCTTCTTCTTCTATGGTTTTCTTCCATGTTCTTCTAGGTCGACCTCTTTTCATTGCTCCCTGTGGATAACGACAAAAGTAAATTTGAAAGTAATGTATTGTATTATGAATTAAATACTTTACAGCATTACGTTGTGTATAATGAAATGTACAGGGTGCTCTAAAATTCCCCTAACAAACTTCTAGGACTTGTAGAGGGGACTGAGTTGATAATATTTAGAATTTTAAACCATGTCCGGAGACTTACCGTTTCCTTGCTACAGCCGTTCCAAAACAAGCATCTTCCTACAAGTATTGGGTGTGTTGTTGGATACCGTGCCATTGAACGTCCGTCAAGACATGTGGTTTCAGCATAGTTAATGTTATTCTCCCACCTCATTCTTGGTCTACCAACTGGACATTTTCCCTCTGGTTTTCCGACAAGAAGCTTCCATGCATGTCTTTCATTCCCCATTCGTGCCACATGTCCCGCCCATCGCAGTCTATGAGACTTAACTGTTTTAATTATATCTGGCTTCCTACAAAGACCATGTAATTCACTGTTATCAAGTCTTCTCCATTCACCTGTCTGATCATCTCTCTTTGGTCCAAAAATTTTCCTAAGAACTTTATTTTCAAATACTCAATCTCCTTTCCCCCCTTAAAGTAAGAGTCCATGTTTTGCATCCATATAATACAGGGTGGACCGCTCGAATGGACCTAATTTCAATTGCTTGTTACTGGCAAACGGTTGAAGATAGAAACTTAAAACAACGTTCATAGTACAGAAAAACTCACCAAGTTTCGAATCCTGTCGGTAGATGGCACAAAGATACGTTTCTCGTTCTTAGATTTAATTGTTTGTGAAAATGGCGACTCCGCAGATGAAAGCGCAAGCTGTTTTGTGGTATGCGGAGTTTAAATCAATCATTAGAGTTCAAAGGGAGTTCCGGCGTGTGTTTAACCGTGATGCTCCAACTGCTAGAAGCATAAAGAAGTGGCGTGATACATTATTAGCTACAGGATCTGTGTTGAAGAAGCATGGTGGTGGTCGCAGAGCATCCGATGAAATGGTAGCAAATGTTCAAGCCGCATTTGAGCGAAGCCCCCGGAAGTCATTAAGAAGAGCTTCGCGGGAACTTCAAATACCAAAATCGACATTACAACGGATTGTCCACAAACGCCTCAAACTGCACGCATATAAAGTGCAGTTAGTGCAACGTCTGGAGCCGAATGACATGCCGAAACGAGTGGAATTCGCCAATACGATGCTGGACCGTCTCGGCGCTGATCCTGACTTCATGACCAAGATTTTCTTCTCGGGACGAAGCCACTTTCCATTTGTCAGGCAAGGTAAACCGGCATAATGTGCGGATCTGGGGATCGGAGAATCCTCACGCTATTCAAGAGCATGTTCGTGATAGTCCGAAGATGAATGTTTGGTGCAGTTTGTCACATAATAAGGTCATTGGACCGTTTTTCTTCGCCGAGAAAACTGTTCGTGGTACCACATATCTTGACATGCTGGAGCAGTTCTTCTTTCCACAAATTGAACAACTGCAGCCTAACATCGTTTTCCAGCAAGATGGTGCTCCTCCCCACTGGTCCAATGAAGTTCGTACGACTTTGGACAACATTTTCCCTGGCCGTTGGATTGGTAGGGGAGGACCAATCGCGTGGCCCCCGAGATCTCCCGATTTAACACCACTGGATTTCTTTCTCTGGGGCTATGTCAAAGATAAAGTTTACACCACCCCAGTCAAAGACCTTCGTGATCTTCGTGAGCGCATCATAGAGGCTATTGAGAACATTCCAGAAGACATACTCCAACGTACTTGGCAAGAAATTGTTCATCGCTTTGATATCGTCACAGTGACTGCTGGGGCTCATATAGAGATGTGGTGATCTGGATATCAAAACTTGGTGAGTTTTTCTGTAATATGAACGTTGTTTTAAGTTTCTGTCTTCAACCGTTTGCCAGTAACAAGCAATTGAAATTAGGTCCATTCGAGCGGTCCACCCTGTATAACTGGTAGAATAATAGTTTTATATATTTTCAGTTTAACGTTTTTTGAAAGGAGTTGGGAAGTCAAGTCTCTCTGCAATGTATTATAGCATGCATTTCAAGAATTGAGCCTATGTTTAATTCCTTTGTACATCTCATTCCTATTTGTGATTATTGTTATTTGAATTCTACCACCCTATAATTTTGAATATTGTATTCAGCTAACACCCGGTATAAATACATACGAATTTTTGCTGTAACATTATTAATGCAGCCACCCCTAAGAGTAGTGTAAACCTAACGGTACATCCATTACTGTGATGATGCTTGTCATATGTTATTAACTAGAGTGTCCCAAGTTCTTAAACCGTTAACAAGCGCATCGTGAAATCCATCATGCAAATTAGGAATGAGATTCTGATCCAATTTGATGACGTGTGTAGAATGGAGCAATATTAAATGAATGCACTGCCCATGTATGTTGAACAGGTAGATATGCATTTAAAATACGAGTATCTTGTTGCACTTGGGACTGACAGATTGATGCAGATAGTTGGAATACCCAGCATCCCGACCTGACAAGAATGTTCATTATATTCTGTCTAATGACTTCAGAGCGTAAATCTCTCTACGAACTGGCTTGTTAGGGAAATAATGAAATAACTCTGCTTCTATATTCACTTCGATATAATCATTGCGTTGTTAAACATTATCCCCTTGGGAAGATACAATTTTAGCGAATTGCCAAGGAGTAAAAATATTGAATTTGTTCTTGTGAAAACATATTTTTAAAAAAGCACATATATTCATGGATAGACATAGAGGAAACCATAACAAAATAGTAGACACTTTCAAAATGTTATAAAACACTAGCTAATACCCGACGTGCGCTGCTACGCCTAAATAAATGAAAATTAATGTGCTTTGTATCATCATCATCATCATCTTCAAGGTATGTGCCTGTTGGCCCGTTCCGCTCCCCGGCGCACTACATGCCGCAGGCACAGGTCCTCCTTCCAACGACGTTTTGGTCTTCCTACATTTCTTCGGCCTAGAGGCCTATAATGAAGCAGCTGTTTTGATAAACGATTATTTGGCATTCTTTGTATATGTTGAAACCAATTACGTTTATTTGTGTGTATTTTCTCGTTTTAATTATAGATTTGTAGTTCATCTCTGATATCTTGACTTCTCTTTTGATCTTTGATCTTTGTGCTTTTTATGTTTAGTTCAATAAGTGAAAGGGAAAATAATTATAAATTTATATTTTAAGGTTCCCGTGCTGATTACCCGATGTTGCCCGGGAATCTACTTATCTCGATCTTCTTGGCTTAAATGAGCTAATAGACAAATTTCGTTATTGTGAATTATCCGTAAAAGAATACCCGCCATGTGCTGCTATCCTTGCACAGGAATCTGCATTCCACATTCTTCTTGGCATCAATGAAAGACAAAAGCGGTTATTGTGAGTTATCCGTAAGAGATAAACATATGCTGTCGCGGACTTTTTTGTAGAGCTTTTTGAGATATTCAATTCTGTGTACATTAATGTTGTGTATTTGTTATGGTTTAGGCAGCTTAAGCCATTTAAGGGTCCAAAGAGCTACTTATTTCACGTTTTCTACTACTAAGGGCGATTTTTAAGGGTCTAGGAGTTGAGTATCACAACTCTCTTATAGCCTATATTTATCCCGGGAATCTCCTGAACATTTTGCAAAAAGTCCCATCGCAATCGGTTCAACGGTATGGCCGCGCATGAAGTACGAACAAATAAACAAACAAACATTCATTTTTATATATTAGATTGACGGTTCCAACACTACTATGTGGATCGGAACACTGGATATTAACCAAAAATCAGGAAAGAAAAATAGAAATGGCAGAAATGAGGTTTCTGAGGAGTGTGGTTGGCTATGCAATAACAGATCGAAAACGAAATGAAAATATACGAAGTGAACTAAATATATTCAAACTATTAGATAAAATTGCACAATACAGAGATGAATGGATGGATCACATCAATAGAATAGATAACAGTAGAATTGCGACAGAGTACATGTTTTCATTAAAAATACTTTCTTGTTATAGAAACCGTCAGATGGCATTGAAAGCGAAGTCTCGCTGCATCTGATGGTAGAAAATTGAATACATGGAAAGAAAAATGTTGATAGCGCACTAACGTATAGTGCTAGAGGTCTTGGATTCAAATCCAGTTCAGGCGTTAATTTTTATTTTTAAATTATGGATTCAAATGCAGTTCAGGCGTTAATTTTTATTTTTAAATTATATATATAATTTAAAAATAAAAATTAACGCCTGAACTGGATTTGAATCCAAGACCCTATATCTAGCCCTATGCGTTAGTGCGCGATATATATATATATATATATATATATATATATATATATATATATAGGCCCTATATACATCGAAATAAAAAAGTAAAATATCCTCATTAAAATACTTTCTTGTTATAGCAGCCGTAAGATGGCACTGCGGACGCTTCCCGCTGCCTCTTATGATCTGAAAATTGTATATAAGGATAGAAAAATTAATGTTTGCACTAGGATGGCTGAATAGCGTGGTCTGTAATGCACAAACGCGTAGAGTTACAGGTCCCGGGTTAAAATCCCTATACAGGAATTATTTTTTTCTTTTCATGACTTATTCAATACAGAACAGTATAACACGTAATGCTAGAGAGGCGATCTATCTCAGATAAGCTCAAGAGCACGACTGACTCCCATTACTACCAATCTGAGCAGAACGGGAAAATGGTTCTCGGCGCAGGTTAATTTACAAGAAGTACTCCTATTGGCATGTCGCGCCGTGGAATTTATTTCAACTTAGTGAGCAACTAGGGTACGCTCCGTTGTAGCATAGTTGGTTAAGACAGTGATCTAAAAGCGGAAACCTTCAACTTCGAGCCCCGATGGAGTCAGGTATAATTGGACCAAACCTTCTGGAGACACTGAAGTACTGGAGTTGCCTCAGCCTCTAATGAGTACGAGATACGTATTCTTAGGGTAAAAACGGTCATTACAGAAGGGTTATAACCCAGCTGACATCTTATGCCGATTGCCCAATGGGGAGCAAGTTAACAAATTGACCATCGGTATCTGCATCCCCATGTATTGTGTACTATATGGGGACGACAAGCTTATGAAGTGACATTAGTGTTGGTGTTTCTGTTGGTTTTAATAATAAAATGGACTGCGATTTTATTAGGGTATGTACAATATTATTCTATGCCAATTTGATTCAACGAAAAGTGTAGGCGTACAAGTGGAAAGACATTGTTTTCTTTTTCATTCGACTCTGAACAGGAAATCAAATAAATGGAGCTGAATGTTTTAGTACCTTTAGGCTGCTAACTGTGCTCCAAACGAATTTACACACGTTTTGTTGAAGCGCTTAATCAGTTTGCAAAGTAAAACAAGACCAAGTTTATTCAACTTTCGTTGTCATGGCCTACACAGAGGCAATACATTTTATGCCTGCTGTGAAAATTAAAAATGAGACTTATCATTCAAAGTATTCCAGTATTTAAGGTATGGATTTTTAGGTGCTACAATGTTGTTATTTTTTAGCGTGTGTTAAAACACACAAATCATTTCTTTCTTCTTTCTTTCTTTCTTTCTTTCTTTCTTTCTTTCTTTCTTTCTTTCTTTCTTTCTTTCTTCCTTCCTTTATTTATTTAGCTTTGTAGGTATTTCTACATTCCTAGCTTTGTAGGTATTTCTACATTCCTAACGGAATCCGAGCCTTTGATGGACACGACCTGTCGAAAAATATTTTTTTAAGTAGCTTGCATCTGGTCTCGATTGTCGCGGGTTCAAACCTTGGCAAGGTTAATGGACTTTTAAGGACTATTTAACTCATGTCCCAAATGGGAGTCAATGACAAATCACATTTCAATGAATTTTGATTTAGAACCAATCACAGTCGTTTTTCACCTCGATTTTATCACTTTCGCTTGAACAAGTGGCTCCCAGATTGTATATATTGTGCACGAATGTAACCAGATTCTGCTTGCGACATATAACAGAAAAACATTCGTAGCAATTTATTATACTATAAAAAAGAGACCACTGTTTGCACTTTCTTAAACGTATTATTTCCCAGGAATTAAAGATGCAGAAAAATATAATTGACATATTTACATCATAGGACATCAGAAATTAATTAATACCTGTAATGATGTGTTTCATTTTTCTCCACTAGGGTGCATTCTTACATTATTGCAATTCTATTTGGCAATAAATATGATCTGATTCAAGTGATAAAGAAATGAAGCATAAGAATCGTTTCTCATTTGTTTTCAAACATCGCTGTTTACATTAAATATATAAACATTTTAAAATAACTATATTTAAATAATGATTTGTGAGTAAACAGCTTAATTTTATTCATTAAATAGTCCTAACAAATGCCACTTTTGATTTCCAAATTATCTAGATAAATTTGGAAACCACTCGTGGCATTATTTATGATAAAAAATCCAATAATTACATGTTTAGGTACATTTGAAAAGAGATATACAAACTAAAATTACAATGGCAAAAAATGCAACTAAGACATTACATGGAATAATTTGAAACAAACATATTACAAAGGAATAGAACAGTTGAATTTGATTATCTTATAAGAAGCCTTCAAAAGACAAGGCAGTATAAAATAAGAATTGAATTCCTTTGGAAAGAAATAAATGTCACCACATCTGTTAAGAGGATTGGAAAACAAACTCTTAAATTGTATGCCATGTACAAAGAATAGAAGATGAAAGATGGCCAAAAAATATATACCAATGGTAACACCCCTGGAAGAAATAAACTTGGCAGACCAAGATGGAAATGGAAAACTTATATCATAACTATAATGGATGATAGCAATTTGGAGTAAGATTGGAATGATAGAAATAAATGGAAACTGAACGCAGCAATCCTATAGGCTAAGTGGGGGAAAGCCGTAGAAGAAGAGAGAAAATCCAAGTAACAAATAATCCGGGAGGGGCCCGATTCTGAAGATTTTCTGGCTCGTAAATGAACCTTAACCCTAATTTAAAGCCTCTGATCAAAATTTAATTGGCTTTTCCCATTCAGCTGCGTACTAGATGTCTCTTTGAGGCGATGTGCTAACCAGTTGTCATTCGTTGATATCTGTAGACAAATAAGTGTAACAATATTAGCTTCTCTAATAATATTGGCTTGATTCATTTTAATCCTAGTTTAATTTGTAAAAATATTTCATTCCATAATCGTAGTTTGTGCTACCTTGTCACACAACGGGCACGGGTTCGATTCGCGGTCGGGACAGGCTCCTGGGTGAGATTTTCTCGTTTTTTTTTTCCTCGCCTCTAAGACAAATGTCAGGAAGCTTAGGGCCCAACGGCCCCCGAAAATCATCCGGTCATCATCATCATCCTTATCATTATCATCATCACTCTTCACCGGTGTGGAAAGTAATGGGAAGCTACCACATCTATAATTCCCTAGTAAAGCTGTAAAGCGTAGCATCAAAATGCTATGATTGCAGTGAAAGACCTGCCCTCGGGTACAATTACTGTAGAATAGAATCCTCTTTCTCCATTCTTCCCAATCCAATTCTTCCATACCTATCTCCCTCACACCTCTTCTTATATCATCCATCCATTTAAATCTAGGTCGACCTCTCTTTCCTTTCCCAGGTGGAGTCCATTCCGAAGCGTGTCTAGGTAATCAAATTATTATTATTATTATTATATTATTATTATTTTATTATTATTGTTATTATTATTATTGTTATTATTATTATTATTATTATTATTATTATTATTATTTTATTATTATTTTATTATTATTATTCTTATTATTTATTATTATTTTATATTATTGTTCGTACTTATTATTTATTATTATTATTATTATTATTTTATTATTCTTCGTCTTTCATTCATTATTAGTCTTGTTTCTTCTTATTCTGTTCTTCTTATTCTTTATCTTCTTCTTCTTCTTTTATTCTTCTTGTTCTTCTTCTTCTTTTCTTCTTCTTCTCTTCTTTTCTTCTTCTTCTTGTTCTTCTTCTTCTTTTCTTCTTCTTCTTTTTCTTCTTCTTCTTTTTCTTCTTCTTGTTCTTGTTCTTCTTCTTCTTTCTTCTTCTTCTTCTTTTCTTCTTCTTCTGTGTTCTTCCTTCTTTTCTTCTTCTTCTTCTTTTCTTCTTCTTCCTTGTTTCTTCTTCTTTTTTTTTCTTCTTCTTCTTGTTCTTCTTCTTGTTATTCTTCTTCCTCTTCCTCTTCTTCTTTTCTTCCTTCTTCTTTTCTTCTTCTTGTTGTTGTTCTTCTTCTTCTTTCTTCTTCTTCTTCTTCTTCTTCGTCTTCTTCTTCTTCTTCTTCTTCTTCTTCTTCTTCTTCTTCTTCTTTCTTCTTCTTCTTCCTTCGCTCCCTTTTTCTCTGTGCCCCTCCTTGCTGTCGTTCTGCATTCTGTTCGGCTCTCTCTTCCCTTCCTTTCCTCCCTTTCCGTTTTCCTCGTCTTCTCCTGTTTTTTTTTCTGGCTTCTCCCATCTTGCCGTATCCCGCCCCCGGTCTCTGCCCTCTCCCCTTTCCCCCTCCCTTCCTCCCCTCCCTCCTCCTCCTCCTCATCCTCCTCCCCCTCCCTGGTATCTTTACCCTTGTCGTGGTGGAGTGGCTTGCGTGCTTAAATGATCCTGAGAGCTATGCCGGCGGTAGCATTGCTGCCGATAGGGTTACCCATGCCGGACTGGTCGAAGGTGATAAGCCAGACGAAAAAAGTACCTTGGGGCGAAAGACTGACGATCTTTCCAACCGTAAAAATACAACCGTCAAGAAATGCGGACATGGGTTCATCTGGGGTAAAATTTTCCGGAGGTCAAATAGTCCCCCATTCGGTTTCTCCGGGCGGGGACTACTTCAGGGAACCCATGCCAAAGGCTCAAACACAGGGACATGTTCCTAGGAACATGGAATGTTAGGACTTTATACAATAGCGGGGCACTAGAGATATTAACGCGGGAATTGGATAAATCGCCCTTGGATATAGTCGCTTTACAGGAAGTTAGGTGGCCATGAGAAGGTAGCCAGGAATCAGGAAGCTTTGCGTTATACTACGGGGGTGCAGAAAGACCTGCATTTGGAACGGGTTTTTTTAGTCAGAAGGAGGATCCTATCCGCTATCCGAAGATATTAAGTTTGTTAGTGATAGGATATCATACATAATTCTAAAGGGTAAACGACATGATTTTATAATTGTAAATGTACATGCCCCCACAGAAGATAAAGATGACAAGATCAAGGATGAGTTCTCATGAAGAATTAGAATGCTTATTTGATAGCCTTTCACGATATCATATGAAAATTGTCTTAGGAGATTTTAATGCAAAAGTGGGGCGGGAAGATATATTTCAAACCAACAATAGGCACATTCAGTCTTCATGAAGATAGTAACGACAATGGGGTTAGATTAGTCACATTTGCCACATCGAAGAATCTCATTGTTAAGAGCACCACATTTCAGCATAAGGATATTCATAAATACACCTGGACGTCCCCAGATGGAGAAACTTGGAACCAGATAGATCATGTATTAGTGGATAAACGCTGGCACAGTAGCATCATTGATGTTAGATCAGTTAGAGGGACAGACTGCAATTCGGATCATCATCTGGTCAGAGTGAAAATCAGACAACGGCTATCGCTTATGAGAGGAACGAACGCTAATGATGATTCTGTAAAATATGAATTAAAAAACTTGAAAAATGATGAAATGCGACAAGAATACCAAATCAAAATTGCTAATAGATTTGAAGTACTGGAATCTTCAGATGACAATGTGGCAAACGAAGAGAAACTCGATATAAATAAAGAATGGGAGGCTATAAGAGATACTATTAAATTGTCAGCATCAAGAAAGCATTGGCTGTTTAAAAAAGAGGCAAAACAAGAAATGGGTTTGATGAGAAATTGTGTCGACATTGTAAAGAAAAGAAAGCTAGCAAAATGAAATGGTTGCACGAGCCAATGAGGTAAATTTCGAGCAATTGGGTAGTGTTAGACGGGAAACCACCAAGTTACTAAAGAGTAAAAAGAGGGAATATTTGAGAGAGAAGATTAATGATCTTGAATATATGCAAAAAATAGGAACATTAGAGAATTAATATCAGGGAATTAGTATAGAGAAGAAAGGTTTTCAGGCTAGAACAAACATAATTCGGGATAAAATGGGGATATGATTGCAGATTCTAGGAGTAATATTAAATAGATAGGAAAGGTTACTTTTAATCAGCTCATTAAATGTACATACAGAACAGGACATTGAGGAGGATAAGTTACAGACAGCAGAAATGCTAGTCGCAGAACCAAGTGCATTAGAGGTTGAAATGGCGATTGAAAAATTGAAGATGTATAAAGCATCAGGTTCAGATGAGATCCCAGCAGAACTGATAAAATCAGGGGAGAAAAATTGATGGACAAGATACGCTGGTTGCTTAGTATGATTTTGGGAAAAAGAAGCTCTTCCAGATGAAATGGAAGGAATCAATTATCATACCAATTTTATAAGAAAGGAGATAAACTGATTGCAACAACTACAGGGGCATCTCATTACTTTCAACTTCGTACAAAAATTCTAACAAATATATTATAAGCAGACTTACTCCCTATATTGATGACATTCTAGGAGATCACCATGTGCATTTAGAAGAAACAGGTCTACAACAGATCAGATTTTCAGTTTTAAGACAGATTTTAGAGAAGAAATGGGATATAATGGTACTGTACATCAACTATATGTAGACTTCAAAAAAGCATATGATTCAATTAAGAGGGAGAAGTTATATAGTATCCTGCTGGAGTTTGGAATTCCTAAAAAGTTAGTTAGACTTATACGAATGTGTCTAAATGGCACAAAGAGTAGGGTGCGTGTAGGCAAACAGTTTTCAGACACTTTTGAAATCCAGAATGGGTTTGAAGCAAGGAGATGCACTATCTCCTCTACTATTTATATTTTGTACTAGAGCATGCCATTAAATCTTTAGAGAATGAGGAAGGCTTACAACTCAATGGTATTAATAAGCTGTTAGTTTATGCTGATGATGTTGTACTACTGGCCGATAGCGAGGAGATACTAAAGGCCAACACGCACACACTATTGAGTAACACTAAGAAATTAGGACTGGAAATAAATATCAGTAAAACTAAATATATGGTCACACGTAGAAATTCAGTATATAATGGAAATGGACAGCTAATGACAAATGAGGGAAATTTTGAGGAAGTGGCTGAATTCAAATACCTAGGAACAATAATCACAAATAGGAATGAGATGCAAAAAGAAATTAAACATAGGCTCAATTCTGGAAATGCATGCTATTATGCATTGCAGAGACTTTTGATGTCCCAACTCCTTTCAAAAAACGTTAAGCTGAAAATATATAAAACTATTATTCTACCAGTTATATTATATGGATGCGAAACCTGGACTCTTACTTTAAGGGAGGAAAGGAGATTACGAGTATTTGAGAATAAAGTTCTTAGGAAAATTTTTGGACCAAAGAGAGATGAACAGACAGGTGAATGGAGAAGACTACATAACAATGAACTACATGGTCTTTATAGGAAGCCAGATGTAATAAGGACAGTTAAGTCTCGTAGACTGCGATGGGCAGGACATGTTGCGCGTATGGGGAATGAAAGACGTGCATGGAAGCTTCTTGTAGGAAAGCCAGAGGGAAAACGCCCAGTTGGTAGACCAAGGATGAGGTGGGAGAACAACATTAACTATGATTTGAGGGAGGTAGATTATACAGGGAATGATTGGAAAGCATTGGCTGAGGATAGGGATGTATGGAGAGCTTATGTCCGCGCGGCCATGAACCTTCGGGTTCGATAGTGCCAGTGAGTTAGTTAGTTAGTTCATCATCATCATCCGGTATCATGGCAGCTGCCGCCGTCTTCCGGAAACCAAACGCCATTCCTCTCTATCCATCCGTTGATCTTCCTCCATTCCTCTGATACTCATAGCTGCTTGTACCCCTTCTATCCAAGTTTTCTTCGGTCTTCCTCTCTTCCTCCTTTCCATTGGGATCCATTCCATAACAATTTTTGGCAATCTTTGCTCTGGCATTCGTTTGACATGGCCATACCACTGCAATCTTTTCTTTTCTATGATGTCTATGATGCCCGGCTCCTCTTGTACACCCATAATATCCCTTATTTCTTTATTTCGTATTCTATCCATTCTAGATTTTCCAGCTGATCTTCTTAAAACATCCATTTCTGTACTTAAAATTCTTTTCATTTCCCTGGTAGGAATTTGCCAGACTTCAGCACCATATGTTAAAATGCTCTGAATTATGGTTTGATATATTTGTAATTTTCTATTTTTTGTAATATTTTTGCTCCACCAAACATAATAATAATAATAATAATAATAATAATAATAAATATAATAATAATAATAACAATAGTAATAATGCTTTATTTTTGCTGGCAGATTTAAGGCCATAAGGCCTTCTCTTCCACTCAACCAGCGAATAGTAAAATTATACAAAAATTACATACATATTACAATTTTAGGATATTAAAATACAGACTAAACAAAATACAATGATGATGTGATCTAATACTAGCTAATACTAACAATAACATAGAATATATGGACATATTTAAATGTCCAGTGTTGTATGTTGGCATTTAAATGATTGACGTGTGGCAACACTATGCTCTAGTGATTGAATGGAAAAGAATAAAAACGAGATTGTGGTAACTCTGACCGGGATGGAAAAAGATGATAAATTTTTAAAGGTAGCTGCTGTCAGAGATAGGACGTGAACTAGCGAAGGTGAAATGATAAATTGTGGCTGGAATAATAACGGAAGAAAACTTCCGTTCTCCACCGAGCAATCGCGGACTATTGTCAGCACTGTGTAAAGTTAAACGCGCGAGAATAATGCAAATATCTGCTTCGCTAAGGAAATAAATGATTTCTTGATCCGCTGTCAGTGGCCAGGATCTTCGCATTGCGGGTGTGCTGCTGTTCTATTTAGGAAATAATAACTGCTCATATGGTTCTAAGGGTGAATTCCTGAGTAGAAATTTAGCGTTCTGATGTATTTTATAACACAAGTGTAAACGTACGTACTTACTCACTGCCACTATCGAACCAGTAGGTTCAGGGCCGCGCGGACATAAGCTCTCCATTGATGCCTATCCTGAGCTAATGTTTTCCAATCATTCCCTGTATAATCTACTTCCTTCAAATCATAGTTAATGTTATTCTCCCACCTCATTCTTGGTCTACCAACTACAAGAAGCTTCCATGCATGTCTTTCATTCTCCCATTCGTGCCATATGCCCTGCCCATCGCATTCAATGAGACTTAACTCTTCTTATATCTGACTTCCTATAAAGACCATGTAGTTCTTTGTTATGTCTTCTCCATTCACCTGTCTGTTCGACTCTCTTTGGTCCAGACATTTTCCTAAGAACTTTATTCTCAAATGCTCGTAATTTCCTTTCCTCCCTTAAAGTAAGAGTCCATGTTTCGCATCCACATAATATAACTGGTAGAATACTTAGTTTTTATATATTTTCAGTTTAACGATTTTTGAAAGGAGTTGGGACATCAAAAGATTCTGTAATGCATAATAGCACGCATTTCCAGAATTGAGCCTATGTTTAATTTTATTTTGCATCTCATTCGTATTTGTGATTATTGTTCCTAGGTATTTGAATTCAGCCACTTCTTCAAAATTTCCCTCATTTGTCATTAACTGTCCATTCCATTATATAATGTATACACAAGTGTAAACATTCAACATATTTTGTGACTAAATAAAACAGTTTATCTAATATTTAAAAAGTAAATAATAAAAGTTCGTCGCGCAGAAATTCTGTAAAATAAACAAATTGTTCAGCAAGTCGAAAAAACATAAGTTAAATTCTGGAAACGCGTGCTATTATGCATTACAGGGACTCTTCTCGTCCTTTAAAAAAACGTTAAACTGAAAATCGTTATTATTCCAGCAGCCTTATTGACTAATGTTTCTGACTACAGTTCCCAGTCAAACCATAGGAATTTTTCCTTAAAGGGAATTATTCCTATGGTTGCCCATGGTCTGGAATTTAGGTTAAGTTTAGTTAAGAACTCTCCTGGCGTTTCATTATCATTTATCACCCGTCATATCATCGGGGTAACGTAACTCCGCCTTCTGGGCGTCCCAACTTCAGAAGTGAGTTACAATTACGCCAGTGCCAGGAGATGACACCAGAAATGTCGAAATGACAAACTGGGGTACTGAATAAAAAAAATATTTGGATGCGAAATATGGACTCTCTTACTTTAAGGGAGAAATGAAATTACGAGTATTTGAGAATAAAGTTCTTGGAAAATTGTTGGACCAAAGAGAGTTGAACAGACAGATGAATGGAGAGGACATAACAGAGAGCTACATGATCTTTATAGGAAATCAGATATAATATTTTAGACTGCGACGGGCAGGACATGTAGCACTAATAGGGAATGGAAGAGAGGCATGGAGGCTTCTTGTAGGAAAACAAGAGGGAAAACGCTCGGTTGGTAGACCAAGAATGAGATGGGAGAACAGTAACCATTATTTGAGGGAAGTAGATTATACAGGAAATAATTGGAAAACATTAGGTCAGGATAGGAATGTATGGAATGATTATGTCCGCGCGGCCATGACCTACAGGTTTGAGAGTACCAAGCACTTAGTTAATTTATCTGTTCACCGATGTGGTTTCATGGTAGCGTCGCTGCCTCGTAAACTCCGGGCCAGTGTTCGATACCCTGTCGAGACAAAGTTTTTTGGAAGATTTTTTTTTCCGGTGTCAGGAAATTTTAAGGTCAAAATGGTCCCCGAACAACATCTGGTAATCATAATGTGTGTGAATGGTGTGTGTCATCTAAATGTTGTGTTTTTCTCGGTGGAGACGCTGATATTGAACTGATTACTTATTCAGGGAGATCCTCCGTGTCTTGTGTGGTTATAAAAGTGAATGTGTCATGCATAGTTAAAAAAATTCTCCCAACAGGATGTGACACTGTAAGGTCCTGTGTTGCTCTAAATTAATGTTTAGTTGAATAAGTACAAGGAAAATAATTAAATATATATAATAATTATTTTATGATAACCTGGTGTTGCCCGGGAATCTACTTATCTCGATCCTCTTGTTATAAATGAGCTAAAAGACAAAATTCGTTATGTGCTGCTATGCTTGCACAGAAATCTATGTACTTGTCTCGATCTGCTTGGCATCAGTGAAAAACAAAAATGGTTATTGTGAGTTATCCATAAGAGATAAACATGTGCTGTCTAGGACTTTTTTGTAGAGTTTTTTGAGATATTCATTTCTGTGTACATTAATTTAGAGTATTTGTTATGGTTTAGGCAGCGTAAGCCATTTAAGCGTCAAAAAGCTACTTTCTTCATGTTTTCCACAACAAAGGGCGATTTTTAAGGGTATAGAGTTGAGTATCACAGCTCTCTTATAGCCTATGTTCATCCCGGGAATCTCCTGAACATTTTGCAAAAAGCCTCATCACAATCGGATGAACGGTATGGCCGCGCATAAAGTACGAACGAACGAACAAACAAAGAAACTAACCAACACACAAACATTAATTTTTATATACTAGATTACGTTTTCATTGTACAAATATTGATCTTCAGTGACACGTAAAACTGCCTATAAGGTGAGAAGAACTGCGATAATGAAATGGAGTTTTTTTTATATACAAAGTTTTGTTACGAGAAAACAAATATGACCAATCACTAGAGCGCTTTTTTAATTATATAACCCCGTTTCTCATGGTCGGATAATGGTGATTTTTGGATGACACTCTTCTCGTTTGTGGCATACACCAATCTTCGTTCTGAGAAAATAGTAGATTATGGCCACATTACGTTGAAAGGGATCTATATTAGAGGAAACAAAAGTGAGTAGCATGTGTCATCTGTCAAAAAGTCATTTCATTTTGATTAATTTGTAAAAAAAATATTAGAAAGGGCAGGGTGTCTACCTAAAATTAAAAAAAAATGGTACCTGGTCTACGAAACAGAAACAAGTCTAGGTGTAAAAGTTGATGCAACCCCTGGCTAGATTCTTAATTAATCCGCCAGGGGTGTTTAATCGACAATGTCCTGAAATCTGTGGAGCTAACCATATATTTATACCAATTGTTATTGAGAGAATTTCAACAAATAAATTTATTAATTGAATTTCTATTTGGGGACCTCTGGTCCACGTCGTACCTTGTATTCGCGCAAGTATACTGGGTGAACGGTAATTACACCGACAAACTTCAGAGACTGATTTCTGACTGCAAATGAAGGAAAAAAGGTATTGTAAACATGTGTCCGGAAATGAAAGATGTGCGTGCAAAAACAAATCGTCTCGGCACACAGTACATAGCATAATCGTATCCACGTCCCAACAGATGTTCAATGTGGTGGATTGCCTCACTCTTTCGCATATTCCAGTCTCTCTCTGAATAGCGTCACAGGCTACATGGACACGCTGTTGAAGGGTATGTACATCAGGAACTGGTTCAGCGTACACAATGCTTTTCAGATGCCCCCAGAGGTAAAAATCCTGGGTGTTTAATTCTGGTGATATAGCAGGGCATGGAACAGGGTCGAGAGAATTATGCCATTCGTCACCACCATCCTCCGTGGCAACGATGCATCTATGGGCACTTATTCATAGGACATGTTTTTCCTCCATTTACAGTCAGGAATCAGTCTCTGCAGTTTGTCGGTGTAATTAAAACTCAGCCTGTAGTTTTCGTTATCCACTGCGAAGCCCGAATTAGCCGCTTTGACGCCCGAGCTGGTTCCCTGTTTTAAATGAAAAAAGAAATATTACGGTACGTACCTTATAAATATTAATTTTACTTATATGTCCACCGCTGTGGTCTCGAGGTAGCGTGCTGCTGTGTCACGCAGCGGGCCCCGGTTCGATCCCCGGTCGGGGCAGTTTTTCTGGGTGAGGTTTTTATCTGGGTTTTTCCGCACTTGTAAAACAAATGTCAGGAAAACTTTAAGGCCCAAACGGTCACCGAAATCATATGGGCATCATCGTCATCCTTATCATTATCATCACCATCATCATCCTTCACCTGTGTGGAAAGCATCGGGAAGCTACCACGCCTACAATTCCCTAGTAAAGCTGCAAGCATAGCATGAAAATGATATGATTGCAGTGAAGGACCTGCCTTCGGGCAGAATTACTATGGATGGATACCTTATACATACTCGTATGTTGTATATGTTGTCTTTCCTGAGTTTATAAAGGCATTATATCTGGAAACCACATTCTGGCTGACGTGAGTGAATTTTTTCACTGTTTTTTTTATCTATTCCACCAAGTTGTTATTACTACATTTCTGGTATTCTCTCCTGGCATGGCGTACTTTAATCCACTTCTGAGGTTCGGGTCCTGGAAGGCGGGGTTACGCTGCCTCGATGATACGAAAGGTGATGACGATAAGCTTAATCTAATGGGGATCGGCCGCGATGGACTAGTGGTTATGAACCTGGCCTTTGGTTCCGAGGGGCGGGTTCAAACCCGGCCATGGTTGATGGATTTATAGGATGGAAACATCCAAGCAAAAAGTCTTTCGGTAGGGGCTTTAAGCCGGTGAGTCCCGAGTATGAAAAATTTCAGGCTCGTAAAAGATACCCAAGATTGAATAAAAATGCCTCTTTGCAAAATTTAAACGGCTTTCATCCATCCAAGTAATATCTTAGTTCCCCACTAGATGTCTCATTGAGGCTTTCTGCTAACAACATGTCACTTGGTTGAAATCTGTAGCGTAAATATGAGCTTCTTTAAGAAACTCTCTCTAAGGAGCATCCATATCCCCACCAGGACGAATGGCGTATGTACTTACGTATAACTTTTTAACTCATGCCCCAAATGAAGGGCTCGGCTGTAAAACATGGTAACTGACAAATTCTTGAAAATTGAGTTCTAGCTTATAAACTGTGATATGTGACCTCCTGAAAGCATTTGGCGAATGTAGTTTCATTTTTCCGTGACAATACATCTGCTATCTATTGACGGATGTAAAAACTCCGATTGAGGGTCTTTCCACTTTTCAGCGGTTGCCCTTTTACCAGCCGGCTGCTGGCCCTTCACATCCACATGTGTCAATCACAGAGGTAGATGATCAACAGCCAGTGTAGGGGTGACATGTGGTTAGCATGTCGAGTCCCCCAGCCGTTATAGCTGGTTCCTCAACCTGGAGCCGCTACTTATTGTAGCTACCCAATTGCCTCACGATGCTGGGTGGGCACCGGTCCCATATTGGCCGAAATACCATGAGAAAATTTCTTCCCTCGTGGAGACTCGAACCAGCGCAAGTCCCGTAGCTCTGCGCCAAGGCTTCTTACCTTAACCGCTCGGCTACGGCGTAAAAACTACGTGCACCAAATGCCACATATTACAGTTTGCATGCTACAACTCATTTTTCAAGAATTTGTCAGTTATCGTGTTTTACAGCCGAGCCCTTCAAATGGTAGTCAATGACCAATCACGTTTCACTGAATTTTGTTTTACAACCAATGAGAGTCGTGTTTCTTCTCGCGCTTATCGATTTCTCTTTATAAGTCCTGCTTTTGTGATAAAGATAGTTCCTCCTTTTTAATACTCTGAACAGATCAGAGTATTATTTTTCTCCAACAAATATTTTGAATAGAGCAACAGATTCCTTGATTTTACTGAGTTGTTTACAAAAAAAAATAAATGAATAACCTTTAATGTTAATTATAATATACAGTTCGATGTATTTAATTATTTCTCAACTAGGGTGCATTCATACAATATTGCGATCCTATTTGGTAATAAGTAATATGATCAAATTGCAGTGAATATACATAACCTCACATTTCTCATTTGTTTTCAAACATCGCCGTTTACATTAAATACATAAATATTTTGAAATAACTATATTTAAATAATGATTTGTGAGTAAACAACTAAATTTTATTCGCTAAATAGTCCTAACAAACACCACTTTTGATTTCCAAATCCTCTAGATAAATTGGAAATAACTCGTGGCATTACTTACGATAAATTACAAAAAAATAACAATTACAGTGACTGAACGTTGTAAATGTGGAAGTTTCTTCACTCCTATCACAGGTATTGTTTTAAAGTCCCACAAATTAACGAGATTAAATGAAAAATAGAACAATTGAAAATAAATGGAGTTATAGTTTGTGTTTAGTAAAGGTGTGTAGTTTTGTTGGCAGTCGGTATTCACTTACAGTGCTCATTACTGCTACCAAGCTTTCCATTTTCGCTTACAAACAAGAAAACATGCTTTAAAAAGCTAGCGCCTTCTTCCTTCATACTGAGTAATAATGCTCATCTGTTTGTTTCGCACAATGATGTTGAAAATGTTGTTTTAAACTTGTTTTGTTTTCACGTGATTGGTGAATGGAAATTAACAACCACCAGCCTGCTCTATGTTGTACCTTAACAATTGTTTCGCCTATTTTATTGTGCTTAAAATTAACTCGCTTTTATCATTTAGCAATGTATGATTCAGCTGTATTTATCCTGGATTTACTTCATTCATAAAATTTGTACTATATATATATTTTAAAGCCATCCTAAGTCTAATGGTAGGGGATAATAATAATAATAATAATAATAATAATAATCTTGTATGCCCATGTTTCCCTTACCAGAGATTTAGGCGCTCTCCCCCTATAGGGAAGAATTTGAACCATACTAATTTAATTACACTTGTTTTCGTATAGATGTCATTTGAGTGGTACGTGGTCAGCGTTGCGCCTCATACTGCTGACATCTAGGAAATCAAGGTAGTACTAGGATGGGAAAATTCGGTAAATTTTGCTTAGAGGCCTTTTCATTCAGGCTTAAGGATTTTTTACGAGCCTGTAAATCTTCAGACTCGGGATCCACGGCTTAAATTCCCTCCCGGAGGACTTGCTCCTTGGATTTTTCCATCCTAAATAATCTATCAACCCCGGCCGGGTTTGAATCCGCGACGCTCGGGACCAGAGGCAAGGAGCATCACCACTAGTCCACCGCGGCCGATAATAATAATAATAATAATAATAATAATAATAATAATAATAAGTTAGTAATAATAATAATCTCTCTTTATTAAGAATTTCTCTGAATACAGTACTTTTTCTATAACCTATTGTAAATTTTACTCCTCCATAAATCCATATTATCTGCATCACTTTCTGTTAATCTCTCGACACCATACTCCTATGCACTCCTTGAACCCACAGTTCTTTTGGTCTTCTCTTTATTCTGTTGCCCTCCGCTTCAAAATTTAATTTCACCTTAATCATCTTCTCATGTGACTTCCTCTTTACGTGACCAAACCATTTCAGTCTTTCTTCAATAACTTTTAGAACGTCTTTTTTGAACATTCATTTTTTCTCTGATTTGAATATTTCTAATTTCGTCTCTTGTATTTCTAGAAAGCCCTCCACCAAAAGTTCTTCTCTCTCACCAATAGTTATAATAATAATAATAATAATAATAATAATAATAATAATAATAATAATAATAATAATAATATCTACAGAAAAAACAAAAATTATGGCATTTCAAGGTGTAGATCCTGTCAGAAGTAAAATTGTACTGGACAATAAAATTTTGGAGTAGGTGAATAATTTTACATATCTAGGATGCAATATCTCATATGAAGAAGAAAAGGACGTAAATGCAAAAGTATCTAAATTTTTAAGAATTTTATGGTTAATAAATTCTATCTTCAAGCCACAGTCCAAAAGCATTCAAGATTGAAAGTGTATAAAACACTGGCTCTTCCAACTCTTTTGTATAGTAGCGAAGTATGGACGTTGAAACAGAAGGATATACAGAGACTTAGATCTGCTGAAATGAGATATCTTCGGAGGACTGCAGGATACACACTACTAGATCACAAAAAAAAATGAAGACATCTTAGAAGAATTACACATGGAATCTTTAGAAAACAAAATTTCTGATTATAAGTCAAGATGGATACAACATGTTCATCGAATGGAAGGTCACAGGATACCCAAACAAATGTTAAGATATCAACCTGCAGGAAGAAGAAGACTAGGACGTCCACTCAAAAGACTTCTGGATGGTGTTTCTCTTGAGGCCGAAACAGGTCAACAAATGGCCTAAATTCGTGAATGTACTATGATGATGATGATGGTGATGATAATAATGCAGTGGTTTATTTTACCTGATGGAGTTTAATCTGTCAGATCTCTTCCACTTTGCCTGGATTAGGCCTACATAATACAAATATTAACATTCATGAATATTATCTACAATTTGACTAATGATAGGCCTACATAATATGTGTACACAATTTTATGATGACAAGGAAAGAACGAAAATTTGAAATAATAATAATAATAATAATAATAATCTGATTAAATAATTTCCTTGATAATGAAAGTGCAAAACATAAAAAAATAATAATAAATATATTCGCTACCTAGAACATGGTTATATTGTCTAAGGAGGAAATTTTACTGAACTTTGTTTTTGAGTCGGGCAATCCTTGATTTAAGGGCGGAGAAAATTCCAGAGTCGAGTGGCTGAAACACGGTAGGATGAGGAATAGTGAGAAGTTCAAATTAAGGGTATAACTATAGTTTCTCTCGATCGTGTATTTAAGTTACAGTGGGAAGATAGTGAACGGAAGCGAGTACAAATATAAAAGGCTGATGGGGTGGACAAAGTGTTGAATAAGAATCAGAGATATTTTACATTTCTTCCAGTGTTCCAATCAAAGCCAGTATATGTCATCTGATTTACGGAGGTTACATATTTATATAACTGCACAAGCTTTATGAACTTGTTGCAGTCTTTGTCCGAATGTGATACTCATGTCGGTTAAGAGAAAGTTACAATAATAGAAATTGGGAAAGCCCCCAGTAGGCAGGCCAAAAATAAAGTTGAACGAATAATATTAATTATGATTTGAAGGCTTGCCTCTGGTCCCGAGGGTCGCGGGTTCAAACCCGGCTGGGGTCGATGGATTTTTGTACGATGGAAAAATCCAAGGAGCAAGTTCTCCGGGAGGGACTTTAAGCCGTGGGTCCCGAGTCTGAAGATTTTCAGCCTCGTAAAATATCCTTAAGCCAGAATGAAAAGGCCTCTAAGCAAAATTTACCGAATTTTCCCGTCCTAGTACTACCTTGGTTTCCTAGATGTCAGTATGAGGCGGAACGCTGACCACGGACCACTCAAATGACATCTATACGAAAACAAGTGTAACTAAATTAGTATGGTTCAAATTTTTCCCAGTAGGGGGAGAGCGCCTAAATCTCTGTTAAGGGAAACGTGGGCTTACAAGATACAAGAAGAAGCTGATTTGAGGAAAGTAGATTATACAGGGAATTGATTGGAAAACAACTCAGGATAGGGATGTAAGGAGAATTTGTGTCCGTATTGCCATGAACTTACGGGTTCGATAGTGCCAGTGGGTTAAGAGTTCATCTGCTGGCGCATGCGCGTAATATCTGCTTCGAACGTAGATAAAAAATCCCACCTAACAAAACTTTATCCGATTGAAACTGTACATTTCTATTTTATTTTTAAATTCTAGGGTCTGGGGAATTTAAGTTGTAATATGAGTCTATTTCAGTAAGTTTTTTTTTAAATGTGAAATACAATAAAGTATACCATTTCGTCCACAAACTATATTATCTGTTGGGCCGGAAGTTCGGTTGCTACCTGTATAAGAGCGTGTACTACATTGCCAATATCCGTTTCTGGGGTTTGCTGTTGGTAGGGTCGGATGGTCAACCCCTAGCTGTAAGCCATACCGCTACAGGAAAGGGTGGGGCTACAAGCATCATCAACGAGGGAAACCCTATGTTATGAACTTGATATTCCCCTAGTGATATCCGTTTTCAAAAGGCGGCAAAATTTACTGGCGGAGCTTCAAATAGAGATATATTATGTGCCCTTTCGATTGCATTCTGCCCCACAGTGGCGTGCGATTTCAAACTTCATCATAATTGACAACGGATACAACATTGAAATAAAAGTTCCCCCAAAACAAGTTGATTAAACCACAATGTTAACTTTCCACTTGACCTGTTAACTAACTAACTCACTGGCACTATCGTACTTGTAGGTTCATTGTTGGTCTCCATACATCCCTATCCTGAGCTAATGTTTTCCAATCTAGTTCCCTCAAATCATGGTTAATGTTGTTTTCCCACCTCATCCTTGGTCTGTCAACTGGATGTTTTCCCTCTGGCTTTCCTACAAGAAGCTTCCACGCCTCTGTTTATTTCCTCATTCGTTTCACATGTACTACCCATCGCAGTCTACGACATTTAACTCTTCTTATTATATCTGACAGGGGCACGCCGTAGCGTAGTGGTTAAGGCACTGAGCTACAAGCCGGAGGGTCGAGGGTTCAAGTCCCGTTGGGGTCAGGATTTTTAAACTGACCCAAACCCTCTGGCGGCACTATGGCCCTGGGGTCGACTCAGCCTCTAACGGAAATGAGTACCAGACGCTTGTTCTGGGGTAAAGGCGGCCGTCACGCAGGGCTGACAACCCGGCTGACATAAAGTGCCGATTGTCTAGAAAAAGTGGGAGCCTTAACCTCCTACTACCCCAAGGGCCTCCTGAGGCCTGTTATGGGATCACTTTACTTTATTATATCTGACTTCCTATAAATTCCATGCAGCCTCACTGTTATGTAATTTTCTCTAATCTTCTGTGTTTATCTCTATTTAGTCCAAAAAAATCCTAAAAACCTTATTCTCAAGTAGACCTACTCGTAATCTTGTTTCCTCCCTTAAAGTAAGAGTCCATATTTGGTATCCATATAACTGGGAGAATAACAGTTTTATATAGGCTGTTCCCAGTTTAACGTTTTTTTGAAAGGAGTTGGGGCGACAAGAGTTCCTGTAATGCATTATCATGCATTTCCAGAATTGAGCCTATCTTTTATTTCTTTCTGCAGCTCATTCTTGTTTGTTATTTTTGTTTCTAGGTATTTGAATTCAGCCACTTCTTCAAAATTTCCCTCTAACTCATTAACTGTCCATTTCCATTATATAATGTGTTTCTATGTGTGAACATCATCATCATCATCATCTTCAAGGTATGGGCATGTTGGCCCGTTCCGCTCCCCGGCGCACTACATGCCACAGGCTCAGGTCGTCCTTACAACGACGGTTTGGTCTTCCTACATTTCTTCGGCCTAGAGGCCTATAATGAAGCAATTGTTTTGATAAACGATTATTTGGCATTATTTGTATATGTTCAAACCAATTACATTTATTTGCGTGTATTTTCTCGTTTATATTATATATTTGTAGTTCTTCTCTGATATCTTGACTTCTCATTTGATCTCTTAGAGATACACCTGCAACCGAGAAATCTCATTTCTATTATCTCAATTTTATTTTTATCAGAGATCGTTAAAGGCCAAGTCTCAGACCCGTATGTTAATGTTGGAACGGCTAATGTTTTGTAAAATTTTAATTGAGTTTCCCTTGTGGTATTATTTCTCAAATATTTTCTTATTGAACCACATATCTGTTGAAATTTCCCTAATTTCTTCTCCATGTCCAAATTTTGCTGGTACGATATCATGCATCCCAGATAATTGAAACAAGTTACTTGTTCAAATATATTTAGTTTTGTTGGTGTTTACTTCCAGTCCCAATTTATTAGTGTTACTTAGTAGAGTGACACGAATTCATTCATTCATAGTGTTCTGCTCAAGAGCAGGTCTTTCACTGCAAACTCAGCATTCTCCACTCTTTCCTTGACTCAGCTTTCCTTTTTGTATCTCCATACAAACCATTTATTTTAATATTGTCTATCATCTGATGTCTTTTTCTGCCTCTAACTTTCTTTCCGTTGACCATTCCTTCTAGAGCATCCTTCAGCAGGCAGTTTCTTCTTAGCCAGTGGCCAATCCAATTTATTTTCCTCTTCTTTATGAGTTCCAGCATTGTTCTTCTTTCACCCACTCTGTCTAGCACATCTTCATTTCTTACTTTGTCTGTCCAGTTTATACGTTCCATTCTTCTCCATATCCACATCTCAAAAGCTTCCAGTCGCTTTTCCTCATTCCGTCGTAATGTCCACGTCTCCGCACCATATAATGCTACACTCCACACAAAGCACTTCACTAGCCTCTTTCTTATTTCTCTTGTCAAAGGTCCGCAGAAAATGCTTCTCTTCCTGTTGAAAGCTTTTTTGCCATTGCTATCCTCTGCTTTACTTCTTGACCGCAGTTCATGTTACTACTGAGTACAACCCAAGTATTTGAAGCTCTCCACTTGCTCAATGGCCTCACCTTTAATCTTCATGTTTATCTTCCTTTGTTTCTTTCCTATAATCATGGCCTTCGTCTTATTTATATCTATCTTCATCCCATAATCCTTGCACTTGTCATTCAGCTCCATCAGCATGTTCCTCAATGTCATTGCATCTTCTGCTAACAAAGCCATATCATCAGCAAATCTTATGCACTTTATTCTTCTTCCTCTCATGTTTACGCCTCCCGTATTACTGAAGCAGTTCTTCATTAGGTCTTCCAGGTAGATGTTGAAAAGGGTAGGTGATAGAGGACATCCTTGCCTCACCCCTCTTCCAATTTCTCTTCCGTCTGACATGAGGTGGTAATGAAGATACATAGAAAGGTAACTTAATAAAAATAATTATATCTCGGTTACTGATTACTTGACTTAATAATTTCTAATTTCGCACTATGTAGAATGCCTTTTTTAGCAGGATTTTATTCTAAAGATTGTTACAATTTCTGGTGTTAATTAAGGTACGATGTGAAATATACAACTTGAAAATATCTCAAAGAACAAAAGTTGTAGCTTTTCGAATTATGAACCGGTAAGAGTAAAAAGCTCATTAGTGAACAAAACAATAGAACAGATGAGCAATTTTAATTATCTGGGATACAATGTATCATATAGAAAAAGTGAAGACATTGCAAACAAAATAAATAAATTTAATTATATGTGTGGCGCCATAAATTTAAGTCTCAAGGGAATTAGAATGGAAACACTTTTAATGTTTTTTATAAAACAACGGCGGTTCTAACATTACTATATGGATTCAAACCTTCAAACCTTGGGACTTAACCAAACATCAGGAACGAAGAACTTAAGAAATTACGTCTTTGAGGGGTGTGGCGGGCTATACAGTGATAGATAGGAAACTAAATGAAGATATGCGAACAGAACTAAATATATCCAAGCTATTAGATAGGTTTGCACAATAATAATAATAATAATAATAATAATAATAATAATAATAATAATAATAATGCTTTATTTTAGCTGGCAGAGTTAAGGCCATAAGTCCTTCTCTTCCACTCAACCAGCGAATAGTAGAATTATACAAAAATTAATACTTATTACAATTTTAAGATATTATTAAAATACAGACTAAACAAAATACAATGATGATGTGATCTAATAGTAGCTAATACTAACAAAAACATGGAATATAATAAAATTAAAGTGAAATAAAATAAAGTAAGTAGCTTCCTAGATGCTTATTTGAATGCTGTATATAGTTGTTATGCAGTTAATTTTTTCATTGTGTCGAACTTCAGTTAATTTGTATTTAAATAATGATAGCGATTGACAGTCCCTGGCATGACTGGGAAGTGAGTTCCATGCTCTAGTCATAGATATTGTGTAAGATTCAGAGTATAGACATGTCCTGTCCTGTGCTATTAAAAGTAAATAAGAGTCTTGTGATCTTGTTCCTAAATTGTGATGAGCCGATAAATTTTGAAAACGTGTTGTTAAATAACTTGGTAAATAGGCCTATATGTACAGAATTTGGAATAGTAAGTTATGTGAATGTAAAATTCTTCTGGCATTTAGGCATAGCCATGATAAGGCCTGAAA
This sequence comes from Diploptera punctata, assembly GCA_030220185.1. Taxonomy (NCBI): domain Eukaryota; kingdom Metazoa; phylum Arthropoda; class Insecta; order Blattodea; family Blaberidae; genus Diploptera; species Diploptera punctata. The sequence continues at coordinate 2,905,680 of JASPKZ010007250.1, read as the reverse complement.
TGAAGGAGACACGTGGTCATAACGACATGGATTGAATATAAATCGAATGCACGCATTATGAACATGCTGTAGTCTGTCAGATCAGTTGTCAGATTACAATACAGAGACTAGTGGATGGACCGCATCAATAGAATGGATAACGGGATCCTGAAACAGGTTCTTCATTACAGACCGTTATGACGAAATGTAGGAAGACCCAGATGGACAGACCAATTTTAACATGAGATCGGAACAGACCTTAAGGACTTTGGTGCTGATATTGATTAATTAAGGGTAGGCCTATATTTATCTTTTAAAATGCATATTTCATTTTTCAGATATCGTAAGCCATAAATTTACTTAAATGTGTCGGACCACAGTGAAAACAAAGTCAAGAAAAAAATTAATTTATAACTGTATAGTGCTTAATGCGACACACATTTTAGCATTACTGAGTGTTGACGCAGTGTGCTGCATATTGAAACCCACGGGGCTACAAAATTTAGTAATTCATACTACTTCGTTTTTTGTTTATATTTTTAAATTACATTAGTTAAACCAATGCATCTTACAGAATTTCAAAGTATGTGTGGGACTATTAAAAGCAGAGACAACAAAAGAAACAGTGCTAACGTTTTAAAAGGTAATGACAGTTCCCATTGTGACATATGGATCAGAGAATTGGGCCATGAATAGATCAAACACAAGATTACTAGAAACATCAGAGATGAAATGATGATCTTGAAGAACATTTTCGGGCTGTAGGCCGTGGTCGTGAGGCTTGTAGTTCCCCGACGTTTCGCCAGAGACTGCACCCTTGAGGATGCCAGACGCAGTCTCTGGCGAAACGTCGGGGAACTACAAGCCTCACGACACAACCCTTGAGGATGCCAGACGCAGTCTCTGGCGAAACGTCGGGGAACTACAAGCCTCACGACCACGGCCTGCAGCCCGATAATCTTCTTCAAGATCATCATAGCAACTCCGGCCGTGAAAGTCTACGTGAATACATCAGAGATGAAGTTCCTCAGATACGTTGCAGGATATACTCTAAGAGACCACGTTCCTGGTGAAACAATTAGGCAAGAACTCAAAATGTCAATCTGAATGAAAAAATACAAAACTATAAGCGGTTATGGCATGAACATATTTTAAGAATGTACTCTTCTAGGCTAACAAAACAAGCACTGTTGTACCATCCTCAAGGCTATGGAGATGTGGAACGTCCTAGAAGACGATGGGAAGATGAATTCTGAGAGCGGAACAGGCCGACGGCCTACCATGAAGAAGAAGATGATGATCTGATAGAATACCTTGTCAATTTAAGAGTTACATACTCAGTCTCTGCAATGCATAATAACACGCATTTCCAGAATTGAGCCTATGTTTAATTTATTTGTGCATCTCATTCCTATGTGTGATTATTGTTCCTAGGTATTTGAATGTAGCCACTTTTCTTTTTCAAAATTTCCCTCATTTGTCATTAGCTGTCCATTTCCATTATATAATTATTTCTGTGTGGCCATGTATTTAGTTTTATTGATATTTATTTCCAGTCCCAATTTCTTAGTGTTACTTGATAGTGTGTGCGTGTTGGCCTTTAGTATCTCCTCGCTATCGCCCAATTGTACTACATCATCAGCATTACTAACAGCTTATCAATACCATTGAGTTGTAGGTCTTCTTCATCCTCTAAATATTATATGGTATACTCTAGTACAAAATCAAATTATGAATTTAAAATTGTAACTTCTCCAAATTATTGCAAAGTTATTCATCCTGGCCAGAATCTTCAGAAAATCAAAAAAAGTGTGTTTGTATTTATGTAGCGGAATTTTTTAACACGATTTTCACCCACTAAGAGACATTGGATCGACTTGAAACTTTGTATACTTGTAAAGAACCCGTGACAATACAATAATTTCATATTCATTTTGTAAAATCCTGGTCAGAATCATCAGAAAATCAAAAAAAGTGTGTTTATATTTATGTAACGGAATCTTTGAACACGATTTTCGCCCACTTAGAGATATTGGATCGACTTGAAACTTTGTATACTTGTAGAGGACCCGTGACACTACAATAATTTCATATTTCATTTCTAAATTCCTGGCCAGAATCACCAGAAAATCAAAAAAATTAAAAGTGGTATAATAGGTTACGGACTTGTCGACTTTTTAGTCAATCCTTGAAAGAGCTCAGTTGGTAGAGCGGTGAACTAGTGGTATATATTTTCAGTAATCCATAGGTCGCTGGTTCGAATCCGGCTGGGGAGGGTTTTTTTTTTAGAAGAGTAATACTTTTAGCTCATACTACAATAGTATGGAATTTAAAGATATTTACCTTCTTATCTTATTCTGTAAAATATTAAAACTAAAAAACAAAAAATAAATAATAGTTTTAAAAAACTAAAACAACACGCTTTGTTAGAAAACCGAACTCAAAAATGAAAAATAATTTTAATTTCCAACACGCTTGGGTTAAATTTAAAGCGGTCAACATTAAAGCGGTCAACAAAAAATCATCTCCAACACATATAGAATAAAACTAGAATTATCAACAAAAAGAAAATAATTTTACCATCAAAAGCGTGGGGTGCTTTTTATGATTTTTACATGTTCTTCTTAGAGACTTTACTTTTACCAATATCTGTTTATTATCAAATATATTACCGGTAATTGATATAGAGCACCCCACGCTTTTGTTGGTAAAATTATTTTATTTTTGTTGATAATTCTAGTTTTATTCTATATGTGTTGGAGATGATTTTTTTGTTGACCACTTTAAATTTATCCCAAACGTGTTGGAAATTAAAATTATTTTTCATTTTTGAGTTCGGTTTTCTAACAAAGCGTGTTGTTTTAGTTTTTTAAAAACTATTATTTATATATATTAATTACAGAATAAGATGCTATGTAACACACTGAATTGACAGGCTGTGATGATTACTAGTTTTCAGTATATTTCAGCTCCACCATTCACACAACGTTCACGTATTCAATTCCACAACAGTAATCTAGAAATTGTGTTTATATTTCCACTTCAACTCACCTTCTTCGGTCGGTTTGTCATTGCGATATAAAAATTCTAACCAATTCTATTGTGACTGAATCCTATACCATGCTTGAACTTCATATATATATCATTTTTTTCTCGCCCACTCTCTTTTTGCAGTATTTCACGTATAAACAGGAAATAAGATTCGTTCCTAAATGCAGAATGAATATGAATGGATGTAGCCACATATGTCCCGCTAAGTGCTGGAGCCTCCGTTAACCAGGTAGCTCATTGTATGGTGAGCTAATCCATTTATTTTATTTTATTTTTGTCAATATGTTCCATCGCAAAGACAGTAATACTACATGCTTTAATTTACAAAATTATTTACAAAAAAAATTGTTTTCATTGATTTCACTGAACAACAAAAAATAAACTGTTTTTTGTCTCAGAAAGAAAAATATGTGATTCTGATAGTATTTTTTCTCCTGAATTCAAATATGATATCGGTTTTTCTCCATCACGCAAGGTTTCCAAGAGATAGGAATTTATAATTTCAAACATTTTAATATTTTCTACATTCGTAACTACACAATATTCGAACATTCCGACTCGCCTAGAAAGTAAGAAATAACGATTTTCTGCTATATTTCGCCTGTGGAGCATCCCTCTTGCAGGTCCAACAATAATCGGCCAGCATATTAGGATTCCATTTGCCTTGATATCTCTTTTCCATAGCTGAAATCTCCTGATGAAAGTGTTCCCCGTTTATTTTACAATGGACAAATGGACGGAAAAACTTTTATTAAAAAATAATTATTTAAATCCATTAATTGAAATTAAAATAAAAAAATCTGTGGGTGATGGAGAAATTCCGAATATATATTTGAAAACACGATAAAAAACTGCATTAAGAACAACTATTGGTACTCATGAGACAAAAATCATGTTGACCAGTGTTTTCTATGGCAAATTGTACGTTTTTTTATCCATTTGTTTGTCATTGAATTGGCTTTGTTTTGCTGTATAATCTGTCTAAAACTGTGGAATTAATGAATGTGATTAATTCAACTGTGTACTCCTGTACTAGTCTTACTTTATCCAATGTCAATTTACCATATTTGTTAATCATGTTGTTCTTATGTAACTGTCTTTCTGTGTCCAGTTTTGTACATTCAAATAATAGATGATCTATCGTTTGTTCTGAGTTTCCGCAGGGGCTGTCTTTTATTTTAAAACGATAGTAATAACTGTTTTTGTGCGATAGTGCGTTCTGTCGTACTTACAGCAATGGCGACCATAACTGAAAGTTCAACTTCTACATTTCGGGATTGCCAACCAAAATAACTATACTGTAATATTACGTTTACACCTACGTGCGGGAAGTAAAATCACTGCCCTCTATGTAGGCTATTCTACGTACAATGAAGGCCTATATGCTAAAAATATCCAAAGGTAGTGTTAATATACATTATACGAAACAAATCACTGCATTTTAAATGAACTGAATTTTATTTGAAACAATATAAAACAATAAATACGTACTTGCGGCCATTTATCATAAGTAATGCCAGAGTGATTTCCAAATTATCGATAAATTCACGACTCACTTCGTGAGTCGTGAATTTATCGATAATTTGGAAATCAAGAGTGGCATTTGTTAGGACTATTTAACGAATAAAATTAAGCTGTTTACTCACAAATCATTATTTAACTGTAGTTATTTTAAAATATTTATATATTTAATGTAAACGGCGATGTTTGAAAACAAATGAGAAACGATAGGTACGCTTCATCTGCTTCTTTTGTTTATCACTGCAACCAGATCATACTATTTATTGCCAAAGGAACGCAATATTGTAAGAATGCTCTCTAGTGGAGAAAAAATGAAACACATCAAAATGTATATTAATTCATTTCTGATGTCGTATGATGTAAATATGACAATTATATTTTTCTGGATTGTTACCTGGGAAAAAAATACATCTAAGAAAGTGCAAACAGTGGTTTCTTTTTTTTTTTTTTTTTTTTTGGTGGTATAATCAATTGCTACAAATGTTTTTATATTAACTCCCGCATGCAGCATGTGTTGACATTCATGCACTATATATACAATCTAATAATAATTGTTCTCAAGGCCTCCTGTTCTTTCATCTAATTAACATTGCCCACACTGTTAACGTTAGTCAATTGTTTATAATGAACGCAAATATTTCCAACAAAGATATTATTTTACTATTATTTATTATTTTGAAAACACCATCGCCCAAAAGGAATGTACAAAGCACGTTTGTGAAGTGTTGTACAGAATCTCGGAAATTAAAACCCTTCCTATCGCTCGGTTTTTAAACATTTTATTCGATTCTGTAGATACCACTTCCCAACTTCGCATCTTTATATACTATTATTTTCCTGTGCCCTGTTAACAAAGTATCTGGCTTCTCTTAAAGCTGAAAATATAGCCTACTACGCCACCAGAGCTAATCCATACGAGCTATACGTTTTCCATCCGCCACCACAACTGTGTGATAGATACATCTTCAACTGTTGCCACGTTTAGTATTGCTTTCTTGTACAAAATGAGACTTGATATAAGTTTTCATTGTCAACATCATCAGCATAGCAGTCCTGGGTGAATCAAGGCATCCTTCAGAAAATGTTCTTAAGCTTCTCTATATCTGGCAACCGTTTACCAGTTCTTGAGTTTTAAAGCTTTGACGACCTGCAGTACTCCATCCATCTATCTCAAATTCGGTCTTCCAGTTTTCCGTCTTCCTTCTGGCTTATCATCTATAAATGTTCTAATTCAGCGGTTGCCAAACTTTTTCGACTCGCGAACCCCTTCCGCAACGATCAGAGTTGGATGAAGCACTAACATTTAAATATACGTACTGGAGATATGCATAAAATGTAATTCCATGCAAAAGGTTTATTAATTTAAAATTAACTTAACCGTAACGGCTTAAAAGTTACACAACGTGTAGGCCTAGTTGTTGCCAAATCAAATGCATTCCTAACGTTGTTACATAACTGTAAATCAGGCATTCGCGATAAATATTAATTTATTGTGGAAATAATGTGATAAATTGCCGATGTTATACGCATGCAACAAGGAGCCTTAGAGGGTTAATTTAATTTTAAAATTATTATTATTATTATCATCATCATCATTATCATTACAATGTTGCAATGCCTAACCTCGAAACCCGCGATTACGGAAAAGTTTTGGCGAATTCCTTAAAAGAGGGTACGCGAACCACAGCTTGGGAAACAATGTTCTAACTAATTCATTTTTGGTCATGTTCTGCGTATGTCCTGTCATTTAGTCATTTTAGACTAACCAGGTTTAAACCCGCGAACCTCAGTATCAGAGGTGCACTTGTGGATATTTACTGACTACCTTACAAACTTGTTGGGGGGGGGCAAAGGTATAGTATGTGGTCTCGAGAAATGTCATTTATTCCTAGAAAGTCCTATGCATGTACGTCCTTGTCGTGACCCCTGGGTAATCCAAATAATGCAAGTGTTGGTCCCGGCCACCCTGTGTAATGGAGAAAAAAATGTTAAATTAACAGATGCTTTAACGCGATAAATTTATCTCGCTTGTATATATATGTTATAATCAGATTTTTTACATTGAGCAGTGCAAGCTTAATATGACATGATAAGAAAAATAAATGCCTGGACGGAACTCTGAGTTCCGGGTTCGAATCCCGTCCAGGCATTTATTTTTCTTATCATGTCATATATATATATATATAAAGTAAAGTGATCCCACTACAGGCCTCAGGAGGCCCTTGGGGTAGTAGGAGGTTAGGGCTCCCACTTTTTCTTGACAATCGGCACTTGATGTCAGCCGGGGTGTCAGCCCTGCGTGACGGCCGCCTTTACCCCAGAACAAGCGTCTGGTACTCATTTCAGTTAGAGGCTGAGTCGACCCCAGGGCCATAGTGCCGTCAGAAGGTTTGGGTCAGTTTAAAAATCCTGACCCCACCGGGACTCGAACCCTCGACCCTCCGGCTTGTAGCTCAGTGCCTTAACCACTACGTTACGGCGTGCCCCATATATATATATATATATAATATATATATATATATATATATATCCATAATTAGAAGCACGGTAACATACGGTGCAGAAACTTGGCAGTTGAATAAAAATTTGAGTTTAAAGCTTATGTCTACTCAAATGTATTGTTTTAGACGCTCAACTAGACATTCTAAATTGGAAAAAATCAGAAATAAATCATCAGACAACAAATGAAAGTCCAAAATGCAATATTAGATTTTGTGAGATACAGACAACTAGAATGGTATGGTCATATATGTAGGATGCCAGATAAAATATTACCCAGACAAGCTTTGGAATGGATTCCACCTAGGAAAGGAAAGGAAAGAGAGATCGACCTAGATTTAAATGGATGGATGATGTAAGAAGAGGTATGGAAGAATTGGAACGGGAAGTAGAGGAGAATGGAGAAAGAATATAAAATTTAAAAAGCTTCACAGGTTGATATTGTATTACATTGTAGACCTGTTTATATATATATATATATATATAATTCCATGGCGCGACAGGCCTAAAAGGTCCTTTAGCCAACCAGCCGGCAGCTGGCCTCAAATTCACATGTGTTAATCAGAGGTGGACTATCATCCAACAGTATGATAAAAAAATATAAACAATAGACAGTACCCTCTGGATCAAACCTCGCGAAATTACTAAATGTTTCCATGAAGTAAAGTGTAGGTTCAACCTGTAGAGGACACTGGTCTGTACTGGAAGTGGGTCAGATATAATGAAGTGCAATGCGCAGGACAGTTGTGCCCAGTAAATTCGATACTGTCACATAACAATGCCTTATCACAGGTGTCAGTTGGAAAGAACTGGATGCGCTTTCTATGGCTTCCAATTTTATACGTTTGTCTATAGTATCAGGCTCTGCTATAGAGTTGTTACAAGTTTTATTGCAACATTTTGTTAGGTTTCAGTATACCATTCAGTTCACTTTATTCAACGTTCAATACTTCTAAAAGACATTAAAGGGAGCGGATTTTTAGATTCTAAAAGTTAAGATTGCAACATAGTAATCCTATAGTGATAAAATTAATGTAATAGGCCTTTATATCTAATGCTCTGATTTTTTAACCCTTAAATTCGAAATGTACAAGGATGCGGGATGTCACCAACATTGTTTAAGATATATTTAGAAGCAGTATTAATGAAATGGAATAAGTCATGTAGGGGAATGGGAATCGACATTAATGGCCATTTACTGCACAATTTATTATTCGCTGACGACCAGATTATAATAGGACAAGATAAAGAAGATATAGAATATATGATAAGAAAGTTGGTCGATGCATTTGAGGTAGGTGGACTGAAGATAAATTATATTAAAACAGAATATATGGTAATCGGAGGAAATTCAGAAGACCTACAAATAAATAATATGAAAATTAAATGTGTTGAAGAATTTAAATATCTCGGATCTATAACAGATAAATCTGGTACTTGTGAAAAAGATATTATTAACAGAGTAAATTGTGCAAGGAAGGCAATTAGATCCCTGAATGGTCTTTTATGGAATAGAAATTTGACCAGAAAAACAAAAAAAGAGATTATACAGACAATAATAGAAAGTATACTTACATATGGATCAGAAAGCTGGACAATAAATGAAAGGATGCAGAAAAGAATCTTGGCGACAGAAATGTATGGATTACGGAGAAGTATGACAATATCCAGGCTACAACATATTCGAAATACATATATCATACAAGAAATGGATGCACAGGAAACTGTTATCGATAGGATAACAAAGAGAGCTCTACAATGGTATGGACATGTACAACGGATGCCGGAAGACCAGTGGCCTAAACAGGTGTTGGATTGGATGGTACCAGGCAGAAGGAGAAGGGGAAGAAGTAGAAGAACATGGTATGAGGGAATATATGATGCCATGATGAAGAGGGGTATGGAAGATGGACAATGGGAAGATAGGAATCTCTGGAAAGCAGGAATCAAGGGCAAACTGCTGTAAAGTGGAAAGCCTGTATTAAGTAAGTAAATTCGAAATGTATCCTATAGGATATATCAATTAGTTCATCATCATCAACAAGGATTAAGCCCAATGGCCTGTTCCGATCTCATTATAGGTCGAATTGGTCATTTCATCTCTTCAATGGTCTTCCCAACATTCTTCTCCCTTTTGGTTTATAATTATACATTATTTTTTGTATGCGCTGTTCATTCATTCGTAATACGTGCTGAAGATAAGCATTTTGATAATATTTAATTTTTTCACAGAGATTAAATATATTAAGTTCTATTCTCATATCTTCGTTTTTCTTTTTATCGGTCCTTTGGTATCCTGCTATTGCTCTCAACATCTTCATCTCAGCAGCCTCTATTTGTTTACTATCTGTCTTTGTTAATGTCCAGGTTTCAATCCATAGATAAGAGATGGAACTGCCAATACTCCACTGTGCTCTATTCAAGCAGGGACGTCCATATGCTTCGCACAGTGGGTTGCTATTGCTGAATCCTGGCCCTGATTTCTGTGCCTTGCATTTAAAAGCGGCTGACATTTTTTGGGCATGACCGTGGTACATCACAACGTTTCTCTGAGAAAAATTTCAACTTTGGTTTCGGCATGCAATGGCTGACAGTTCCCTTGTTAGTTGAGGGCGGGTGAGATCTCAAGTACTTATTTATTCAACTGTTTACAATGAAACATCTTCCGAAAGGCCTTCCAAGTTTTTCTTAATTTATTTGTTCCTATTTGTGGACGACTGATATACCCTAATGCTGATGATGGAACATTGCCCGAAAGGCCTAAGAAGTTTTTTATTTTTTTTTCTTGGCTGAGGGCGACTGAGATACATTTTTAACTGCTGAAGATGGAATATATTCCGATAGGCCTACGAAGTTTAATTGAAATTTTACTTAGTTGAGGATGATTGAGATCTGATGTAAATGTTTTAACCTTTTAGATAGTGACCTCAACGGTGTTTTGTAATTACTAACTAACTAACTCACTACCACAATCAAACCCATAGGTTCATGGCCGCGCAGAAATAAGCTCTCCATACATCCCTATCCTGAGCTAAATGTTTACAATCATTCCTTGTATAATCTACTTCCCTCATCATAGTTAATGTTATTCTCTCACCTCATTCTTGGTCTACCAACTGGGCGTTTTCCCTCTGGTTTTCATACAAGAAGCTTCCATGCACGTTTTGTAATTACTTTTGAAAAGATTAATTTTCTAAGTTTCAGAACTTGTTTCTGTGCAACTTCAAATATTTGTGAATATGTTTGGACAGTAACTTTCGATATTTTCGTATGGCGCCATCAACTTCAGAATTTTAAATGAAGTTTCAAGTTTATATACCTGACCTATATCAGAGTTACCCATATTGGCTTTCAGTGTTTAGTATATGTCTCGTTTTTTTGTTATTTTAGTATAGTAAAAAAAAGAGATGATAAGACAGTCTTATCTCATTGCATTCTGTAGGAAGGTTGAAACATCCCTTTCTAAACCTCTCTTTTTCATCCCTCAATGAAATTCAAGATACCGTTCTCTAGTCTATTTCGTTTCCCCCCCCCCCTCTGAAATGTACACTCTTTTGCGTCTCTTCTACAGTATTTTATTCCATCTTTCTAGGAATTCAAAACCTTTCCTCGTATGAACACAAACTTACAATGTCGCAAGTTGTACTCGAAAAAAAAATATATATATCCCAGTCTCTACACACACAGTGGCTATGAAATACTGACTGTATAGAATGATGAAAGAATCCTAGATAGTGACCCCATTTGACCTCCACGACTGGGTCTCCTATCGTATCATCTTTTGATACTGACTCTCTATCCTTCCTTATAAATTATAATGTATCTACATTTCAAGGAATCTAATCTAATGCATCACAATAAATATAGAGTAAAGTAAAGTAATCCCACTACTGGCCTCAGTACACCCTTGGGGTAGTGGGAGGTTAAGGCTCCCACTTTTTCTGGACAATCGGCACTTGATGCCAGCCGGGTTATCAGCCCTACGTGACGGCCGCCTTTACCCCCAGAACAAGTGTCTGGTACTCATTTCCGTTAGAGGCTGAATCGACCCCAGGGTCATAGTGCCGCCAGAAGGTTTGGGTCAGTTAAAAAAATCCTGACCCCACCGGGACTCGAACCCTCGACCTTCCGGCTTTAGCGCAGTGCTTTCAACCATTACGCTACAGCGTGCCCCTCTCAATAAATATAATGTAAATACATAAAAATAAATAAGTAGCCTGCTGGAGTTTGGATTTCCTAATTAGTTAGACTTTATTCGAATGTGTCTAAATAACACAGATATTAGGGTTCTTGTAGGGAAATAGTTTTCAGATACTTTTGTAATTTTCAATATATTAAAGCAAGGTGATGCATTATCTCCTCTACTATTGAATTTTCTAGTAGAGTATGTCATGATAGTATTCTTTTAGCAATATTAATATATTTAATTATTTATGAAAGTAATATTAAGAATAACAAATATTTTTATTTGTTTTGTTTTAAATATTGTATAATCGTAAAATTAGTTTTCTATATCTCATTATTTTCCTTTGTTTTTTATATACACTAGACAGGGACAATTTAATATGTCTTGCTTGTATACATTTTATTATTAGTTTTAGTCTTAATTTTAACTAATATTAACTGGTTGTATTATAGATCGTAATATATTAGATATTATCTTTTGATCAAATTTTTAGTTAGTGTTTAATATTAGAGTTAATTAAGATCGTTATATTCTGATGTAATATATGTTTGTCCTGGTGAGTGGAAGAGAAGGCCACATGACCATAACTGCACCAGGCTAAATAAATCTAATCTAATCTAATAAATAAAAAATGAAATCTTTAGAGGATGAAGAAGACCTACAACAGAATTGTATTAACACATTCACTTCAGGTTTAAATGCTCAATGCATTTCCTAAGAAATCGGATTTAAGCCATTGTAAAATTGTATTGTCTGTTTTCAGACATTCAAAACGAACAAAAGATAACGGTATTGAGATCTGAATAAGGGTAAAAGCCAAAACACATTCCACTAATATTCATAAATGTTAACAAAACATTACCCTGTCAAGGGATGTACAAAAATTGCAAAATATATAACAGGCACGGTTATGAGAGTGTGCCTCATTTTCTAAGGCGAATGGGTTAATAATCTGTTAATTATGCTGATGATGTAGTATTATTAGGCAATAGCGAGGGGATACTAAGAGCCAACACGCACTCACTATTGAGTAACACGAAGGAATTGAGGCTGGAATTAATATAAATAAAACTAAATACATGATCACACATAGAAATTCGTGTGGTAAATCATATATAGGGACCACGAAAAGAAGTATAGCCACCCGTTTATCAGAACATAAAAGAAACTGCAGACAAGGAGAAATGGATAAATCAGCTGTAGCAGAACATGCCATTATGAATGGACGCCAGATTCTATTCGACGATACACAAGTTTTAGCCACAACTTCCTACTATTTCCCTAGATTATACCGAGAGGCTATAGAAATATACAAGCATAAGGGAAATGTCAACAGAAAAGAGGAAGGTCTGGTATCATACACTAGAAAATAAATGCATTAACACTAGCGACAACAAGGAGATGACCATTAGCCAATCAGCAAGAGCCACGCCCACTCACCCTGCACCCACCACTAATACAACGTCCGCAGCGCTCACTCTAAGTAGATCTTCCGACCAGGAAACACGCCTAGAAGCACTCGCCACTGAAGATGCCCTCCGCAGTTGAGGGCGAAACGTCTGGTATCAACACCAACTATGGACCACGGCCACATAACCCGGAATCACTCAACATTATGATTACCGGCCGTGATAGCCTGCACTCAACTATACATTATATAGAGTTAACCTAAATCTACAGTTAATGAAGAAAGGGAAATTTTGAAGATGTGACTGAATTCAAATAATTACAAACAGGAATGAAATGCACAAAGTAATTAAAACATAGATTCAATTCTGGAAATGCGTGCTATTATGCATTATAGGGACTGTTGTCGTCCCAACTTCTCTCAAAAAGCATTAAACAAAGAATATATAAAACTGTATTCTCTCGATATTATTATATGGATCCGAAACACGGACTCTTACTTTAAGGGAGGAGAAAATATTTCGAGTATTTGAGAATAAATTTATAAGAAAAATTCTTTGGACCAAGAGAGATGAATAGACAGACGAATTGAGAAGACTGTACTCCAGCCACTGGATATCCCGCTCTGACGTTTTCATGACAGTGTTGCCGATATGGATATTCAGTGGGTGGGGCCGCTTTATGTATGTGGTTAGCAGAAATACAGCTGACAACTTATCAGCCATTTCAAACCTTACTAGCGCGCCCTAGCGGCGTCAAGAGCGGTGATTGGTTGTGGCAGACATCTACTCTCACTCAACTATATCCTTATTGGCAGTAGAAGGCCAGTTTCTCTCTTTACCCCTCGTACAATCTAAACGTTAGAGCGGGAGATCTAGTGGCTGGAGTTTACATTAAAGCGAACTAAAAGATATTTATGGGAAACCATTTGTAATAAAAAAAAGTTTCATAGAGTGGAATGCGCAGGACGTGGCACAAATGAGAAATGAAAGATTGGCATGGAAACTCCTTATAGGAAAACCAGAGGGAAAGCGCCCAGTAGGTAGACCTAGAATGATGTGGGAGAATAACATTAACCATGATTACATTATATGGGGATGATTGAAAAACTCTTGCTCAGGATAGTAAAGTACGGAGAGATTATTTCCGCGCGGCCATAAACCAACGGTTTCAATAGAATTAGTTATTGTATATGTGTGTTATTGTGTACTGTATACGAGATTAGATATATGTGTGTTCAATGTTTTATGCATTTTTTATGTAGGCTGTGGATATACGTTTATAAATACTGTAATCATGTCTGTATTTGTTTCTATCCCATGGTAATTCTGCCCGAGGGCATATATTTCACTGCAATCATAGCATTTTCATACTATGCTTTGCAGCTTTACTATGTGATTATAGGTGTGGTAGCTTCCCGTTGCTTTCCACACTGGTGAGGGATGATTATGGTAATGATAAGGATGATGATAACGACAGGATGGTTTTCTGGGACCATTTGGGCCCTAAGCGTCCTGACATTTGTCTTACAGGTGAGGAAACCCCGAAAAAAACTTCACCCAGGAGACTGTCCCATCCGGGAATCGAACCCGGGCCCGCTGCGTAACAAGGCAGCACGCTACTTCACGACCACAGCGGTGGACTGTATTTGTTTATGCATACGTATATATTTGGTATTATTGATGGAATATACAAATGCCGTACGGTTGAACAAATCTGTGCGCAGTGTCATTGAAAAGTACGCCCTTTTTTTTTTCGAAAAAATTAATTGTACTTCCAGTACTATTAAAAAGGGACCAAAAAATCAAAATAAATGTTGATACAAAATAGGATCCCCCCCTCCGGCAGGGTCAAAAAAAGATGTATTTAAATTTCGGTCTGTTAATAGTATCGTAATTGCTCCTGCCAGCACTGAAGCCATCCCATTACAGGCCTCAGGAGGCCCTTGGGGTAGTAGGAGGTTAAGGCTCCCACTTTTTCTGCACAATCGGCACTTGGTGTTAGCTGGGTTGTCAGCCCTACGTGACTGCCGCCTTTACCCCCCCAGAACAAGCATCTGGTACTCATGTCCGTTTGAGGCTGAGTCGACCTCAGTACCATAGTGCTGCCAGAAGGTTTGGGCCCGTTTAAAAACCCTGATCCCACTTGGACTTCAATCCTCGATCTTCCGTTCCGGCTTGCAGCATAGTACCATAATAACTACGCTACGGCGCGCCCCCTCCCCTACTATTAGGCTACTATTTTCATCATTTTTTCTCAGAATTCGTGCAATGGTTCCATGGCAGTGATCTAAACTCGGCAGTAGCTTATAGGCCTTCCTGGTGCGAATATGTTTTTAGAATAAACAGGCTTCATTACTTTATTTATTATTCCTTCGGATTTAATAAATTTTAGAATCTTGTCGATTCCATACTGTATTCATATTCCTGGGGTGGGTTTTACTTACTTGAAAGCTGCACTGACTATAGATAAGAGAAAATGCAAACCAGTTCAGTGATGTGTCTTTCAAAATGCGTATGCTGTAGTAGACATGTGCTAGTGACGTAAAATTTATTGTATCCCACTGATCAGACATCATGCCGTTTATGTTTGCAAGTAAGGGATGAACAAAACAGGTGCGCTCACAACTGAGTACTTAGATGGCCGGGCCTGACTTACACAAATAGAGCAGATTTAAGAGGAAGATAGACTTATTCGTGCGCGCGCATGTTTTAACTTCTGATTTTTTCTTGCCTGTGTGATGTTTTGAGATTCGTTGATTCGTATGAATTGCCAAGCTTAATATTTGATTTGACGTAATTATTTGAAAGGCAGTGATACACGTCATCGATCGGAGATTCGTAGTGGTGTGTAAAAACCAGAATTCCCAGGTGAAGGGAGGAAAGCTAACACAACTTAATGAGGCTATGCATTTCCAAGACATGAGGGAAATAGTGGACAGAATATTCTGTTTATGTAAGCAAAGAACCGTAAAATTAACGTATCAGAAGCTTAATGGAGTTTCCTCAGTACTTCATAGAAACGAGAGAAACATGCAGTTACTCAAAGACATGATTTCATATAATTTGTTTGGTCTTTAATTCTGTTTTCTTTTCGTAAGATGAAACAATATTTTTCCATACAGATACAGCATCAGACTTCAACCAATTTGTTAAATACGCTACTTGACTTTTTATGCCTAATTATTTGAGTAGATAGTATGAAAAAAAAACTACATAACAGTGCGCTACAAGATTTTTATAGGAAAATAGATGTAATAAGATAGTTATGTCTCGTAGACTGCGATGGGCAGGACATGTGGCACGAATGGGGAATGAAATAGGGGCATGCAAACTTCTTGAATGAAAGCGCCCAGTAGGTAGGCCAATTATAATGTTACAGATTAAAATGTACCTGTTGGTAAGTGCCGTCGTCCTCAACTTTGTTAAAATATTGTATATAAAATTAATTGGAGCGCTTTCGGAAGTTATCTTCCATCTTCGGCAGGTTGAGCTTCCGCTATTGGTTATTGTTGTGTACGGTGATGTATACTCCAACTGTTTGTAGCAGCAACTGACTTGTTTTTGACGATCTCGTATAATGGGTTTGACTGGGGTGCGTTTTCATTTAGAAGTGAGGTGTTGTTTGTTTTCTTTATAATTTCGAGGTCTTCAAATATATTTATCCTAGCTGGAATGCTTTCTCGGTCGATTATCGTGAGAGTATTTCAATTAACGCAGGTCATCGAATGAACACAATTGAAAATACTCTCACGATAATCCACCGAGAAAACATTCCAGCTAGGATAAATATATTTGAAGATCTCGAAATTATAAAGGAAACAAACAACACCTCACTTCTTAATGAGAACGCACCCTAGTCAAACCCATTATACGAGATCGTAAAAAACAAGTCAGTTGCTTTTACAAACAGTTGGAGTATACATCACCGTACACAAGAACAACGAGTATCGGAAGCTCAACCTGCCGAAGATGGAAGATAACTTCCGAAAGCGCTCCAGTTAATTTTATATACAATATTTTAACAAAGTTGAGGACGACGGCACTTCAATAGGTACATTTTAATTTGTAACTTTCATCATATGACATCACCTCAACGGAATTTGATGTGAATTTTACTAGTATCGATTATAAGGTGAGAGAAGAACCATAATCTGTGGCAGCTAAATTATGCAGTGAAAATTGGGAAGCATTACATCGGGATACGGGTGTTTAGCTACCGAGGAGATACTAAGGGCCAACACGCACACACTATTGAGAAACACTAAGAAATTGGTACCGGAAATAAACATCAATGAAACTAAATATGTATTCACACATAGAAAACTATTATATCCTGGAATTGGAAAGTTAATGATAGATGAGGGAAATTTTAAGTGGCTGAATTCCAATACCTAGGAACAATAATTACAAACTGATATGAGGTGCACAAATACATTAAACTTATGCTCATTTCCTGAAATGCACGCTATTATGCATTATATGGACTCCTGTCGTCCCAAATTCTCTCTCAAAAAAAGTTAAACTGAAAATATATAAAACTATTATATATATATATATATATATCATCATCATGAACAAATTCGTTTTAGGCCATGTGGCCTGTACGGTAAACCTAGCGAAGATGGTCTTGATCTTTCCACCGATGTTTTGGTCTTCCTTGGTCCCTATGTCCAGTTGGGGTATATTGGAATGCCAATTTTGGAAGTCTATTTCTTGCCATTCTTCTCAGATGATTTTTCCATTCTTGTTGGTATCTTTGGATATCCTCATTTAAACTTGCTACTCCAAGTTTTCCTCTGATAGTAGTGTTCGTTTGGTCATCCAGTCTATTAACTCCTAACAATGATCGTAAGAAGCGCATTTGGCTTACTTGAAGTTTATGAGAGTTTCTTTTATTTAAAATCCAAATTTCACTTCCGTATTTTAGAGAAGCTTTTGATGTGACGTTATGTAATCTTAGTTTTGTCTCTGTCCTCATCTGTTTACCAAAATTTCTTCGTATTACCCCATTCATTTTATTATATTTTTGTAATTTTGAATCAATGTCACTCTTATACTCTGCAAATACACTTCCTAAGTAAGAGAAATCTGACACTTGTTCTATAATTTTTCCATCAATCTCAATTTTCACCCGTTGTATGTTTTTTCCACACATTGCCATTGTTTTGGATTTTGATGTGGAAATTTTCATATTATATTTGCTGGCAATTTTGAATAATTGATATGCTGCTATTTGTAAGCTATCTTCGGAATCTGATAATATTATTTGATCATCAGCATATAATATTGTTTGAATTATTTTATTCCTAGTTATTGAAATTCCACTGTTTACTGTCTGTTTCCATTCTTGCACTATTCTGTTAATATATATATATATATATATATATATATATATATATATATATATATATATATATATATATTAAATAAGAGTGGAGATAGTCCACATCCTTGTCGAACACCATTGCCTGTGTTTATGTGTTCTGTTATTTCTCCATCTGGTAATTTAATTTTGATTTTAGAATTTTGATATAAGCTTTGTATGGCTCGTATTACATGTGAGTGTATATGTTCTTCATGCAGTATCTGCCAAAGTTTATCTCGGTTTACATTATCATATGCCTTTTCATAATATATATATATATATATATATATATATATATATATAGCCTATGTGTGTGTGTGTGTGTGTGTGAGTGTGTGATTCAATAAGAAGATATTTGAGAAATAGATCACTAGGGTCACTCAATTGAAATTTTACAAAACAGTTAGCCGTTCTGAGACTTGACCTTTAACGATCTCTGATAAACATAAAACTGAGACAATAGAAATGAGATTTCTGAGATCCGTTGCAGGTGTA
This sequence comes from Diploptera punctata, assembly GCA_030220185.1. Taxonomy (NCBI): domain Eukaryota; kingdom Metazoa; phylum Arthropoda; class Insecta; order Blattodea; family Blaberidae; genus Diploptera; species Diploptera punctata. The sequence goes on along the minus strand of JASPKZ010007250.1, from coordinate 2,887,175 downwards.
TCTTTAAGAAATCAAAAGAGAAGTCAAGATATCAGAGATGAATTACAAATATATAGTATAAAGTATTTAATACACAAGTGTTCTTCTTGGTGATAAAATATTAAAACATATATACAGTCAATATGCCCAATTCACCAATTAATGTTTTAAAATGGTCAACACGTTTCCATAGCTAAGCTGTCATTATCTAGACCAGATATTGACTCAGTAAATATCTGGTCTTGAGAATGACAGCTTGGCTGTGGAAACGTGTTGACCATTTTAAAATATTAATTGGTGAATTGAGCATATTGACTGTATATATATTTTAATATAATATATTGTCCACCGCTGTGGTCTCGAGGTAGCGTGCTGCCTTGTCACGCAGCGGGCCCGGGTTCGATCCCCGGTCGGGGCAGTTTTTCTGGGTGAGGTTTTTATCGGGGTTTTTCCTCACCTATAAGACAAATGTCAGGAAAACTTTAAGGCCCAAACGGTCCCCGAAATCATATGGCCATCATCATCATCCTTCTCATTATCATCTTTATCATCATCATCCTTCACCGGTGTGGAAAGCAACGGGAAGCTACCACACCTACAATTCCCTAGTAAAGCTGCAAGCATAGCATGAAAATGCTATGATTGCAGTGAAGGACCTGCCTTCGGGCAGAATTACTATGGATGGATAATATATTAATGTTTTAAAATGGTCAACACGTTTCCACAGCCAAGCTGTCATTCTCTAGACCAGATATTGACTCAGTAAATATCTGGTCTTGAGAATGACAGATTGGCTGTGGAAACGTGTTGACCATTTTAAAACATTAATTGGTGAATTGGGCATATTGACTATATATATTTTAATATAATATAAAGGAGAGAATATACAGAAACAAATATAATTGGTTTGAACATGTACAAAAAAATGCCAAATAATCGTTTATCGAAACAGATAGAACCTGAAAGACGAATAAATTAAGAAGACCATACTACGTTGGAAGGATGACCTATAGCACATTGTGCACCAGGGAGCGGAACGGGCCAACAGGCCCATACCTTGAACATGATGATGATTAAATTGGTCTGCTGAAGTGGTGCATAAATTGACGCCATCTATATGCATTGCGTGGAACTCGAAGCACGAAAAGTGCAATAGGTGGCATTAGAACACATGTATTCTTTTTTTATTGTCTTCCTTTAAAAAATATCTAAACGACTATATTTACCGTAGCTGTGTAAACCGAGGAAGTGATGTAGGCCTATTTGCAGAGAAGCGTGAGAATCTCCCTCAGTGTTTGAGTTTGGGTTTTAACCGTGTTTGAAGTCAATCTGATTGCTTTGCAGAAACCACAATAGGGATCGATATATCAACAGTCTAGGTTAGAACTGAGGACCTCGGGGTGAGTTGAGTAAATGTTGGATTGTGGCGAGATGCACGCGGTTTGATTGGCTGACTAATGATGACAAACACCTTGGTTACGCCTCAGTAATAATGTTTGCAGGATGCCTCTTCCAGAGGAATGTTAATAACACTCAAGGATATACGCTGCTGTTAACATCAAAAGTATTCGTGGACAAGTGGCAAGCATTTGAAAATAATGATTAGAGGCTCGGTTTTTATGTAATACTAGCTAATACTACGGTGCGCTGCATCGCCTAAATAAATTAGAATAAAATAAGAATACATTTTATTCACACATAAATGTTGTACGTCTCGGGTACTTGTTTATAAAAATAGATTATTTTGAGTCTAATATTAAGGATACTTTGATGCACTCGAAAATTCGAAAAAATGCACAATTTTTTTCCAAAAATGGCTTAAAAATCGAAAATAGATATCTTATAATAGGCCTATATAAAAATGAATGTTTGTTTGTTTGTTCGTACTTTATGCGCGGCCATACCGTTGATCCGATTGTGATGGGACTTTTTGCAAAATGTTCAGGAGATTCCCGAAATGAACATAGGGTATAAGAGAGTTGTGAGATTCAACTCCTACACCCTTAAAAATCGCCATTTGTAGTGGAAAACGTGAAAAAGTAGCTCTTTGGACGCTTAAATGGCTTACACTGCCTAAACCATAACAAATGCACAAAATTCATGTACACAGAATCGAATATCTCAAAAAGCTCTATAAAAAAAGTCCGCGACAGCATATGTTTATCTCTTACGGATAACTCACAATAACCATTTTTGTCTTTTATTGATGCCAAGAAGATCGAGACAACTACGTAGATTCCTGTGCAAGCATGGCAGCACGTGACGGGTATTCTTTTAGCTCATTTATGCCAAGAAGACCGAGATAAGTAGATTACCGGACAACACCGGGTAATCAGCACGGGGAATCTTAAAATAATTGCGATATACATGTATAATAATTTTTCATTTTACTTATTCAACTAATCATAAGAATTATATTAATTTTCGTCTTTCAGCTCATGTATACCAAGAAGATCGGGATGAGTAGATTTTCGGACAACGCCGGATAAACAGCACGGGGTATCTAAAAATAATTACGATATAAATTGTTCCTCTTACTTATTTAACTAAACATAAAATACATAAATTTTCGTATTTCAGCTAATTTATGTCAAGAAGGTCGTGATAAGTAGATTCCTGGGCAACGCCGGATAATCAGCACGGGGTATCTGAAAAATATAAATTTATAATTATTTTTGCTTTTACTTTTTCAACTAAACATAAAATCACATTCATTTTAATTTATTTAGGCGTAGCAGCGCACACCGGGTATTAAGCTAGTTGGCCTAATCCATAAATGCAATGTATACATTACAAAGTTTCAGTTAAAGGGAGAGGGGTAACAAAATATATAAATTTATGAGCCAGTTTCAAGACATTAAATACATTCTATCACATAAAACAAATAATACAAGAGGAAATAATACAAAACGAAACAAATTTAGGAGAAAGCTTCAAAATATAAAACGTGCTATTACACACGAATTATGATTAATGCAAAGGAGATTCAAACAAAAGATTATATAATAGATTAGTACCACAACGAAGAAACTACCTAATTAAATATATTAAGTAGTTCTATAAAGCTAAATTAATTTAGGAGAAAATGTCAAAATATGTAACTAATTATAACACAAAGAATCAATGTAGCGATTTTTAAGGATGCAGGAGTTGTGTATCACAACTCTCTTATAGCCTTTGTTCATTCCGGGAATCTCCTGAACATTTTGCTAAAAGCTTCTTCACAATCGGATCAACGGTATGGCCGCGCATAAAGTACTAACAAACAAACAGACAAACAAACAAACGTTTTTATATATTAGATTACTCTGGTCAAATGGTTTTTGTCTCATGAGTACCAGTAGTTGTACTTAATGTAGTTTTTTTTATCGTGTTTACAAATATGAATTCGAAATTTCTCCATCACCCAAAGTTTTTTTTTTACTTAAATTTAAATTAATGAATTTAAATAATTATTTTTAATTAACTTTTTTTTGTCCATTTGTCCATTGAGTGATGAGCACGGGGAACACTTTCATTTGAATATTTCAGCTATGGAAAAGAGATATCAAGTCAAATGGAATCCTAATATGCTGGCCGATTATTGTTGGACCATCAAGATGAATGCTCCGCAGGCGAAATATGGCAGAAAATCATCATTTCTTACTTTCTAGGTGAATCCGATTGTTCGAATATTGCGTAGTTACGAATGTAGAAAATATTAAAGTGTTTGAAGTTATAAATACCTATCTCTCGGAAACCTTGCGTGATGGAGAAAAATCGATATCATATTTGAATATAGGAGAAAAAGTACTATCAGAATCACATATTTTTGTTTCTGAGACAAAAAAAAGTGTATTTTTTGTTGCTCAGTGTTATTGATGTTTACTTTCAGTCGAATTTCCTAACATTACTCAATAAAGACTTAAAATGAGAAAGTTTGTTTAATAGATTTCATTTCCCACGCCGAAATTATAATTATGCAGTTAAATCCGATAAATGAAAATGATGATGGTACAAAGCAAAGTAGATCATAACAAAGCTGTTTAGGCTCAATAATTCCCATAGCGATAATATGCAATATTGTATGAAATGTAATGGGGTCAGGGACTTATCATACAAATAACAGTAATTCGAATCTCTGTGCTCTCTTTTATGGCGGTTAGGGGACTTTGTATTACACCACATAGAGTTCAAAACAGATTTAACTATTGTAAAATGTACAAAGTTATGAACTTATCTTGGTTCCCAATTGAATGCAAAATATATTTTGTGCTGTTGCATAATAGGTCACAAATGGACTTTTTAATAGTAACTTACATTACGATACACATATGTGTTTAGTTCCGATTGAGGGTCTTTCCACTTTTCAGCTGTTGCCCTTTTACCAGCCGGCTGCTGGCCCTTCACATCCACATGTGTCAATCACAGAGGTAGATGATCAACAGCCAGTGTAGGGGTGACATGTGATTAGCATGTCGAGTCCCCCAGCCGTTATAGCTGGTTCCTCAACCTGGAGCCGCTACTTATTGTAGCTACCCAATTGCCTCACGATGCTGGGTGGGCACCGGTCCCATACTGGCCGAAATACTATGAGAAAATGTCTTCCCCCATGGAGACTCGAACCAGCGCAAGTCCCGCTCGGTTACGGCGCGGGACATATGTGTTTAGTTGCTAGTACAAATGTTTGTAATTTTTCCACGAATACATAAAATTGTACCATCGTTTTATTGTACTATATTTTATTTTAATCTACGGTATATTGAATTTCTTACCTTCAATTAAATTAATAACATTATGTAAAAAACTCATCAGGTGTTCTGTTATAATATTAACTTCAGATCCGCCATTTAGAATATATTAAATATGGAGGGAGTTTTCAGTGGAATTGCGAAATTCCTCAAATTATTAAAAATAATTCGAAAGAAGCAAAGGATATACTAATGTGCTTAAGGTAAGTCTCTATCTATCTTCGGGTTTTTACAGCTGCTGCCGTCTTCCCGTGCCAAACCTCCAAAGCCTACGGTCTTGGGCATCTTCGATGCTTAGCCCTCTAGCTTGCATTACTGTCTTCATGTTTTCCTTCCATGTTAACTTTGGTCTCCCTCTTTTCTTATTTCTGTTCGGATGCCATTCATATAGTTGCTTCGGCCATCGCTCAACTCCCATTCTTAAAACATGTCCTAACCACTTTAATTCCTTCTCCTCAAATTCTTTCAATTATGCTTTCTTCTGTTTCCATTATGTTTCTAATTTCCTTATTTGTGACATGTTCTAATTTAGACTTTCTGGCACTTCTGCGTAAATAATCCATCTCTAGAGCTATTAGTCTATTCTTGTAGTACTTATTGATTGTCCATACCTCACTTCCATACATTGCAACAGATTCCACCAATGTTTTACCAATATATTTTTTTGTGTCTTTCCAAATATGCTTATCCCACCATATGGAATTTAACGAAAGAAGCAAGGATATATTAATGTGCTTAAGGGAGGTAATGGGTGAAAATTTGACCGTTTGAAATGAAAATTGGCATTTTTTTGTGTTTTTGTACTAAAAAATAGCCTGTGCTCTAATGTATATGTTGGCAAAGTTTCAGAGGCATATGGCGCTTCTAAGTGCCCTAAATTACGTCAGAGTTAAAAGGCTGCGCCAGTTAAATGCCACCTGCATGCAAATCTTTAAACTTGTTTTTTGCACACTTTTACTTTCACTGCATTTTTGTACATTCAAAATTGAATGGAATTCAGAAATTTTGTCCTAAAATGTTCAAAATTTTACTGCATGTCCTAAAAACAATGGATAACAAAGTTGTGCATGGATTTCATGATTGAAGTAGTATTTTAAGAAATAAAAAAGTAAAATGTATTCAATTATTAATTTTTTTGTAATTCCACACATGAAGTACGTTTTTTCTCCCTTTGTATTCATATTATAAGAATTCTAATGCATGATGATTTTCTAAATATATTAGGGGTCTTGTACGAAAAAAATCAGACATTTTACTAAAAAAATTATGGAATCCATTTAATTATAATATATGCAATTTTTTAAAATATAATATTTAATAACTCGTAAAATAAATGTCTCACAAGAATGCAACTTAAACACATCATTATGTATCATGCAATGAATGTTTGTGCAAAAACTCAAGTCTCTAGCTCAAAAAATGTAGAAAATAGAAATTTCACCCATCACCCCTCTTAAACTAACTAACTCACTGGCTGTATCGAACACGTAAGTTCATGGCTGCGTTGACATAAGCTCTTGATATCCCTATCCTAAGCTAATGTTTTCCAGTTATCCCGTGTATAATCAGCTTCCCTCAAATCGTGGTTAATATTCTCCCATCCCATTCTTGGTCTCCCATCTGGGTATTTTCCCTATGGTTTTCTTACAATAGGCTTCCATGACCCTCTTTCATTCCCCATTCGTACCACATGTCCTGCCCATCGCAGTATACGAGACTTAACTGTTGTTATTATTATATTTGGTTTCCTATAAAGATCATGTAGCTTACTGATTTGTATTCTTCTCCATTCACCTGTCTGTTCATCTCTCTTTGGTCCAAAAGTTTTTTCTAAGAACTTTATTCTCAAATACTGATTATCTTTTCTCCTCCCTTAAAGTAAAAATCCATGTTTGGCATCCATATAATATAACTGGTAGAATAACAGTTTTTAATATTTTCAAGTTTAACGCTTTTTGAGAGAAGTTGGGACAAGAGTCCCTGTAACGCACAATAGCTTCCATTTACAGAAAATGAGCGTATATTTAATTTCTTTGTGCACGTCATTCCTCTCTCTAATTAATTATTGCTCCTAGGTATTTGAATTCAGTCACTTCTTCAAAATTTCCCTCATTTATCATTAATTGCCCATTTCCATTATATAATATATTTCTATGTGTAACGATATATTTAGTTTTATTTTTTACTTGCAGCTCCAATTCCTTAGTGTTACTCAAGAGAGAACGCGGTTGGTCCTTAGTATCTCCGCGCTGTGCTTAATAATACCACGTCATAAGCTTAATCGAACTACAAAATAAATAAATACGCTATATATTTAAAAGTTCGTTTTTAAATTTTCATGGAAGAGTAATTTACAAGTTTTCTTCCCGTACCCTTCAATCGAGGTTATTTGGAAATATAATAAGAATGAAAAAAGTGGAAAGGAAGCTTACCGGAAAATGGAAGGAAAGTCAGAAGGGAAAATACGAAGAGGAAGACCGAGAAAAGAGTATATGATTGGTATCGGGGATGTAGCAAGAAGTAACGGGTTAAGTTCCGGAGAATGATACAAGAGTGGAGTAAATGAAATGGATTGAGGCAATCCCAACAGTCTAATGCAGATGTGGAAACTGGAGGAAAAAGAAGAAGAAGCTGACTGTTTATGTTATGTGCTATATGCTCGTGTGATTATACTATCGAACATTGTATCAGACTATCTGTGCTTTATTTACAATACGACAGCTGTTTTGAAACTTTAAGCGCCGGCGGCTCTGTAAAATTTAACATCATGTTTTGTAATATACTTCTGACACACCATGTCAAGCAAAACTGTTCATATGTAAAGTATTATGTTGGGATACAACTTTGTAGAAGAGGCAGTAAGCAGAAATACCACGCCAGTATTTAATATTTAAAGAACTTAGCATATTTTTAAACTTATTCGTTATTCTGAAACTAAAAGTAATCGTTTATGCCTTTGTTGAGTTAATGCCACTTGTTGTTATACCCACACCATTCAAATGTACAGGGTGTCCCATTCAAACCTCCCATATTTTAATCAATCATAACTAACATGGATCCGAAACATTGACAGTGACAACACAACAATCTGCCAGAATACAAGCTGCTGAAATGAAATTCCTCAGACCAATAGCAGGATATCAAAGAACAGACAAAAACATAACACAGGAATAAGACAACAACTAAAAGTACAGGAATTAAACACAACAATAGTGAAATGCAGAACAAACTGGAAAGAACACTTGGCAAGGAAGACTGAGAATAGAATATCAAAAGCACCACGAGAAACAAAAAGTTTGGGAAGACCAAGGAAAAGATGGAAACAGCAGCAATTTGGAGCCGGAACAGGCTAGTAAATAAGCCTTAAACCGTGATGAAGAAGAAGAAGAAGAAGATAACTAATAACGTATGCGGAATTATGAAATGAGGTTGGTATTAAACGAAACAGAAACTCGAAGAATTTTCATTGCCACACACTAAAACACCTCCATATGTGCACCATTAGTATCACGAACAATATCATATCTGTATTCGATTTCGTGCCACGTTCTGTCCAACATGTCAATTGGTACTGTTACAGTTGTGTCAAGGATACGGGTTCGTAAATCATGAAGATTTTGTACTGGAGTCGCAAACACACGGTCTTTTACATACCAGAAAACAGTTTTTGCTCTTTGCTGTGGAGTCGTCATTTTGTTTTATGTCGTTATTGTCCAGCATGCGACAGATGAATTAACTGCAACAATGAAAACAAAAATTATTTTGAGTTTCTCTTTCTTTTAATACCAACCTCATTTCATAATTCCGCATACTTTTGTGAGTTATGATTAATTAAAATGTGGGAGGTTTGAATGGGACACGGTAGTTTACTAAAACAGTTATATTCGTTATTATTAAGTGCATTTTTTTGTTAATAGTATTTAAAATAAGTGTCCACCGCTGTGGTCTCTGGGTAGCGTGCTGCCTTGTCACGCAGCGGGCCCGGGTTCGATCCCCGGTCGGGACAGTTTTTCTGGGTAAGGTTTTTATCGGGGTTTTACCTCACCTGTAAGACAAATGTCAGGAAAACTTTAAGGCCCAAACGGTCCCCGAAATCATATGGCCATCGCAATCATCATCATTCATATTCATCTTAGGCTAAGCTTAGGATTAAGGACTCTCCTGGCGCACCACTATCATCATCATCACCCATCATATTATCGGAGCAACGTACCCCGCTTTCCAGGCACCCCAACCTCAGAAGTGGGTTACAAGTACGCCATGCCAGGAGAGAAACCAGGAATGTCGAAAGACAAACCTGGGGCATTTGAAAAAAAAAAAGTATTTAAAATAAATTCGAGAATTAATTACAATGTACAATTCACTAATTAAATTGAAAATATGATGCTATGAGTGAATCTGCCAGTTTTAATATATTTATTGTTGGTATTATAAAGCAGCACAGATATCAGAATATATGAAATATTTAATTTGCCGTAACAAACATATGTCAGTAGGAAGTAAAATTCGCATATACAAAACGATAGTTTGAGCAGTTATCGTGTATGGAGCAGAAAATAGCGCTGATACAAAAAAAACTAAACAAATAATAAGCACATGTGAAATGAACTTTTCAGGAGAAAACATTCACAATATAGAAATTAGAGACAAATGCCAAATTCAAGACATAACAAAATTTATTATAGACTGACGAAAATATTGGGAAGATAATTTAGCAAGAATGGAAGACAACATACTTGCAAAGAAAAAAAAAGAGATAAAGAAGATAGACCTATGGACGGAAGAAGAGCAAGAGGAAGACAAGCGAAGAGATGGATAGACAGAGGATGCACAACCAATACGTCTTCCTCCGAGGAGTGATTTGGGAAATAAACAGAATGAAAACCCTACAAATACATAATAATAATAAGAATAAGATTAGTATTGTTATTATTGAAAATGTGGAAAGCAACGGGAAGCTACCACACCTACAATTCCCTAGTAAAGCTGCAAGCATAACATGAAAATGCCTTCGGGCAGAATTACTATGGATGGATGGATTATTGAAAAACTAAACTCTCTCCCAGAACAAAAGTCTGGTACTCATTTCCTTAGAGTCTGAGTCGACCTCAGGGCCATGGTGCCGCCAGAAGGTTTGGGGCAGTTTAAAATTCTTCTCATACAGGGACTCGAATCCCCCAACCTTCCGGCTTGTAGCGTATTGCCCTAGCGAACTACGCAAGGGCCTGTTCCCAAAATGGGTCCCCTTGAATTAAAATAGTAATATTTTGTTGGACAAGTCCCTTGAAAATGAGGGTGTGATCAATTTGGCCAATAATAATGACGTCACCTATAATCGAGTAGTCCAGGCTTGTAAATCTGAATATGAGATGAAGACAACTTAGCAGGTAGTTGGGAAGGGTAGAAGTCATCAGCAACTAGCAGCTTGCAACTGGAAGGGTTAGGGATGTATAGTTTCCCCAAGTTCAATTAGCGGTCCAAGCGAACCATGCAAATCGTTCTATAACAGGAAGGAGAGTGGGGGGGTCACCAATTCTGGAGCATCGAGTTCACTCTGGGCGAGACAGACCAAACAATCATCACCACCTCTATGGTTCCGTATTCAATTCGCCTAATACAAACTGTCGGTTTAATTTAGTTCCTCTGGCTATACGAGAAGGCGTACTCAAATGGATAAATATTTTTTTACTGTACGTGTAGACTGACCTATTCAAATACCGATCTTGAAGGGAGGAGGTGAAATGGTTTAGATGCATCTTAAATATTAAATAAAATTTAAAATAAAGCCACACTTTTAAAATTAAATTATATAAAGGGAAGTCCACAGCTGTGGTCTCGAGGTAGCGTGCTGACTTGTCACACAGCGGGCCCGGGTTTGATCCCCGGTCGGGACAGTTTTTCTGGGTGCGGTTTTTATCGGAGTTTTTCCTCACCAGTAAGACAAATGTCAGGTAAGGCCCAAACGGTCCCCGAAATCATATGGCCATCATCATCATCCTTATCATTATCATCATCATCGTTCACCGGTGTGGAAAGCAACGAGAAGCTACCACACCTGCAATTCCCTAGTAAAGCTGCAAATCGTAGCATGAAAATGCTATGATTGCAGTGAAGGACCTGCCCTCGGGAAAAATTACTATGGATGGATGGATATAAAGGGAAATGAATGAAGAATACTGAGAGTTGAAGAAAAAAGTCCGTCAAGCATGAAGAATGTTTTCTTTTTTGTGTGTTAATAAATTAATGCATTTATGGTTTCAGAAATATTAATACATTATTATTCTTCCATGAAGTTCTTCCATGAAAAATAAACATGAAATTGTTAGCTGATTTTTTTTCTGAAATTTAAATCCAAATTATGCGTAAACCAAGCTAAGCCCTCAGCAACTCGAATGTATCGTCCAATTTTGCTGATTTACGAAATACATCTATATTTTGTTAATTAAATCATACGGTGCGTCTCGAGAACGAAACAAGGAAACATACATGGCGACCCCCGCCTTTCAGGTGAACCCTCACTACTAATTGTCCGATTTCTCTCTTTCTTTAAGAATACTTTTCGATTTTTTATTGTAATAGTGTGTACTGAGTTTCGTTGCGAAAAATATAACTAAATTACTGCCATTAGATCGATTTTTAAATGTTTACTTCTACTAAACTCTCTTTACAAATTGTCCGATTTTGCTGGCAATACCTAAGAAAAACTGGAAAGAACATGTGCAAAGAATGAAAGATGATCGGATTCCAAAAAAAAAATATACTTAATTACAAACCAAAAGGAGACAGGAATGTTGGTAGACCGAAAAAGAGATGGATTCAACTTTTTGAATGAGAATCTTTGAGACCAGAACAAGTCACATGGACTTAATCCGTGATTGTTGATGATGATACCTTACTTGTTTCTTCTGTTTTTAGAATTTTATTCCGAAATAAAAATTGGAGCTGAAAAGTGGACAAGTCGTGGCGTTGGGACGTGTTAAAGTACCTATCAAAGGGAGATATTAAAATGAAGGTAAAAATCAGTTATAACTGCAGGGAACACGACACGCTGACTGTAACACATATATAGGCTGGATGATTTTCCACTTCTTTAACACATATGAATGTGATGTCAGCAGTCAAGAACTTTCGAGGCCTTTCGCGCCATAAAGATAAACAAATAAATGAAAATATAAAATCTCAAATCAGATATGAATTATGACATTCTCGCAAATTGTTATGCATTTCATGGACTCTTGTCGTTCTGCCTTCCCACATTGCGTGTCCTTACCTCCTCCGCACCGTTAGAACTTTTGTTTTATTCTAAGAATAACTTTTAATTTTTTATTCAAATACTGGCATATGATTTTTATTGTTTTTTCTTTTTTTTTCTAATTCATTGTCCCAGGTTGATATTTCGATATTTCTGGTGTTCTCTCCTGGCGTTGGCGTAATTGTATCTCACATCTGAGTTTGGGGAGCCTGGAAGGCGATCATATATGTTGGATGATGGTGGTGATGATGATGGTGCACCAGGAGAGTCCTTAATCCTAAACTTAATATAGGACATATATGAATGACGATGATAATGAAGGCCATATGATGTTCGGGGACCGTTTGTTCCTTAGTTTCCTGACATTTGCCTTACTCCAAGCGCGAACGGTCTAGAAGGCCCTTGGTCTACTAGTCGGTTCCTGGCTTCACATCTACATGTGTTAATAACAGAGATATACGATTATCTAGCCAGTTTAGGTGTTTAATGTGGTCAGCATGTCGGATCCCCCAACCATTATAGCTGGTTTTCTCAACCTGGAGTCGCTACTTTTTGTAGCTACTCAAATGTCTAACGATGCTGGGTGAGCACCGGTCCCAAACTGGCCGAAATTCCATGAGAAAATTTCTTCGCCCTTGGGGACTCGAACCAACTCAAGTCCCGTAGCTCTGCGCCAAGGCTTCTTTGTCTTAACCACTCGGCTACGGCGTGGGACACATTTGTTTTACAGGTGAGGAAAAAATATCCGAAGAAATCCTCATCCAGGAAACTTGTACCGAATTCTCTCCCGCTGTTTGATAAGACCCAAAGACCACTGTTGTGGACATGGCATATAAATTAACTGCTTACATTTTGCTGGCAGATTCTACAACTGTTGTTAAAATTTTGATAGCTTGACTGCAATCAAATGATGTATTTGATGTAATATTGGAAGTAACATTTATTAGAGATATTCCGAGTATAAATTCAGCAACTGAATCTATAGGGGATGGCGAACTCCATTAAGCGTCGAGTGTTTGTGAGTAAATGCATGAGTGGATGCAAATGGAGTTTTTGTATGTAGCGTTGAGACTATTTTACAATTTAGGTTTCTACCTTCCCCTATAAACCTCTAAAGTCATTTAAATCAGACGTCCTGAGGGGTCGGAATCCCATTAAACGTATGGTGCACGGTATAGTTTTAATGGATTCCATATGTGTATTTGCTCTATATTTTACCAAAATATTATTGTTACACTGGATGGTTAATATTGACTTGGTTGTGGTATGTTTTATTGCTTCATCTTAGTTATTAAATAACCTCTGAAATTACCTAACATTACCTTAATTATAAGCTACTAGCCAATACCCGGCGTGCGCTGCTACTCCTAAATAAATGTTAATGTGTGGGTACTTACAAAAAAAATATATCTCACATTCAAGCCACTAAAATGAAATTTTTAAGATCAGTAAAATGATGTACGCATGGATAGATTACACAATGAATTAATAAGAAATGAACTGGAGATATGTTCAATAGTTGATAAAATAGAAGAGCACAAATACCAATGGAAAGAGCATATAGACAGAATGGACAATACAAGATTACTCAAAAAGATCAACACCTACAAACCACATGGGAAAAGGTCTTTGGAACGGCCAAGGAAACGATGGACTTGAGACCGGATGAGGTCGCATTGACCTATATATTACACAATGAATCAATAAGAAATGAACTGGAGATATTTTCAATAGTTCATAAAATAGAAGAGCACAAATACCAATGGGAAGAACATATAGACAGAATGGACAATACAAGATTACCCAAAAAGATCAAAACCTACAAACCACATGGGAAAAGATCTTTGGGACGGCCAAGGAAACGATAGACTTGAGACTAGAACAGGTTGCATTGACCTAATCCTGGAAAGGAAGAAGAAGAAGAAGAAGTGTTTTTACCACCACCCTTGAGCTGCTATCCTTGCCCGGGAATCAGCTTATCCCGATCTTCTTGGCATCAATGAAAGACAAAAATGGTTATTGTGAGTTATCCGTAAATTATAAACATATGCTCTCGCGGACTTTTTTGTAGAGTTTTTTTTTAGATATTCAATTCCGTGTAAAATAATTTGGTGTATTTATGGTTTAGGCAGAGTAAGTCATTTAAGCGTCAAAATAGGGACTTTATTTCACGTTTTTCACTACAAAGAGTGATTTTTAGGGGGTGAAGGGGTTGAGTATTACAACTCCCTTATAGTCAATATTCATCCCCGGAATCTCCTGAACATTTTTCAAAAAGCCCCATCACAATCGGATGAGCGGTATGGCACAGCATGAATGTCCGGGAATCTACTTATCCCGATCGTCTTGGAATCAATGAAAGACAAAAATGGTTATCGGTAAAAGATAAACATATGCTGCCACGGACTTCTTTGTAGAGTTTTTTTGAGATATTCAGTTCTGTGTACATTAATTTGGTGTATTTGTTATGGTTTAGGCAGCGTAAGCCATTTAAGCGTCAAAATAGGGACTTTATTTCACGTTTTTCGCTACAAAGAGTGATTTTTAGGGGTGAAGGGGTTAATTATTACAACTCCCTTATAGCCTATGTTCATCCCGGGAATCTCCTGAACATTTTGCAAAAAGCCCCATCAAAATCGAATGAACGGTATGGCCGCGCATAGAATACGAACAAATAAACAAACAAACAAACATTCATTTTTATATATTGGATATCGTATGAACTTTATGAAATAGGAGAAGATATCGTTATGACTATTTAACTCATGCCCAAATGATAGTCAATGACCAATCACGTTTCAATGAGTTTTGTTTTACAACCAGTGACAACCGTGTTTCACCTCGCTCTTTATCGATGTGTCTTTATCAGCTCCTGCTTTTTGTGATAAAGAAAGATGCTCCTTTTTTAATAGTTTAACATTCTAAACACGTCAGAGTATTATTTTGCAGTGACTAACATTCTTGCCCTCTCTATTTTATTTCTAAAACATATAACGTAGTCATTTGAGTCTGTGTATATAGGACCTACAGTTTTTTTGTATATATTTCGTTGTATCGATGTATGCTCTTCTCCAAAAAATGGATTCAGGAAACTTCAGCTACTCTATGTCCGAGTCTACCTGTGATAGTTTCAACTGAGAACAAGTAACTCTAAATTGCTAGCGTCGTGTTAACCAACATTATAACACATATTTCCGCTAACAGATTGCTGTTGTATATATACTAGCTAATACCCGGCGTGCGCTGCTACTCATAAATAAATTTACCACCAGCCGTGCACTGTTCGGGAATCTGCTTATCCCGATATTCTTGCCATCAATGAAAGACAAAAATGGTTATTGTGAGTTATCCATAGAAGATAAACATATGCTGTCGCGGACTTTTTTGTAGAGATTTTTTAGATGTTCTATTCTGTGTACATTAATTTGGTGTATTTGTTATGTCTTAGGCAGCGTAAGCAATTTAAGCGTCAAAATAGGAACTTTATTTCACTACAAAGGGTGATTTTTAGGGGTCAAGAGGTTGAGTATTTCAACTCCCTTATAGCCTATGCTCATCCCCGGAATCTCCTGAATATTTTTCAAAAAAGTCCCATCTCAGTCCGATGAATAGTATGGCAGAGCAAGGTTGTCCGGGATTCGACTTATTCCGATCTTCTTGGCATCCATGAAAAACAAAAATGGTTATTGTGAGTTATCCGTAAGAGCTAAACATATGCTGTCGCGGACTTTTTTGAAGTGTTTTGAGATATTCAATTCTATGTACATTAATTTGGTGTATTTGTAATGGTTTAGGCAGCGTAAGCCATTTAAGCGTCAAAATAGGAACTACAATCACGTTTTTCACTACAAAGGATGATTTTTAGGGGTGAAGGTGTTGAATATTACAACTCCCTTATAGCCTATGTTCATCCCGGGAATCTTCTGAACATTTTGCAAAAAAAAAAAAACCATCGAAATCGGACCAACGGTATGGCCGCGCATAAAATTCGAACAAACAAACAAACATTGATTTATATATATATATATATATATATATACACTAACTTGTCTATTTTCTCACCTAAATAAAACAAAACGAGTTTAGAATATTATATGGTACTAGTACGTAGTAATGAGTGTGTATATATATATATATATATATATATATATATATATATATATATATATATATATATATGATATGAAAAGAAAAAAGAATTCTTGAGTCGGGATTTGAACTCGAGTCTCTAAAGTCTGTACCTTTGGCGCTCTAACCAACTGAGCTACCCAAGAATTCCAACACAAACATACAATTATATATATATGTTATAATTAAATGTTTGACATTGAGCAATGCAAGCTTAATCTGGTATGATAAGAAAAATAAATGCCTGGACGGGATTCGAACTCAGAGATCCTGGTTCGAATCCCGTCCAGGCATTTATTTTTCTTATCATACCATATATATATATATATATATATATATATACTCATTACTAAGTACTAGTACCATATAATATTCTAAACTCGTTTTGTTTTATTCAGGTAAGAAAATAGGCAAGTTAGTGTATACCAGATTAGTTTACAGTTTATTGGATAATCTGGCGCCCGATAAAGATAGATTAGCTATTATTTTTAACAATGACTTATGTATATTTCCCATTTGAAATATAGCGATTTTAGGTTATAATTACCCCAACTTCTCACATTTGTTTTGAAATAATCAACATATATTTCCCTCGAGTAATTATTCACTTACCGGAAAAGTAATTTGTGCGTTTTCTGGTTTTATTATTTCATTTTTGTAAGTGGACTCCTGACTTATTTTCAAAAAGGCATTTTGCATTGAACCTGTGTTACTGACATAAAAATGCATTTACCTTCTCCTGTAAAATTCTGTTGTAAAAATCATTCTTGATTAGCGATTTGAATTAACATTGGCACTCTGTATGCCTTAATGAATATTTATGAGAGAGAGTTGGATGTAGTGTAGTTGCATACATACATAGAAGAGCAACATTGCCTTTTTCATGTCGCAAAAAATAGGCGTATAAATACAGAGAGATAGAAAGAGAATGACATTTTATAAATTTCAACTTACGTAACACTTTTATAGTTCGCATTACTGTATACACGCATTTATAATCATTAATTAATTATAGGAAGAAAAAAATGCGTGATAGTGCGTTTTCTCGTACTTACCAGCAATGGTGACCATTATTGAAGGTTCAACTTCGTACATTTTCGGGGTATATACTGATATACCGAACATACTAACAAAAAACACAAGTAGCACATTTTAGGAAGACAACGGGCCTCGACTGCCTGGCAAAACACCTTCACAAAATCAGTGTTCTGCCTCCACCGAAATGCTTCTTCTTCCGAATGAGTATTGGGTGATGATGCCCGTTCTGCGACTACAAAAACTGATCTTTCCATCGGTTGAAGGGTCTTCCGAGGTCTCTTTTGCCTTTAGGGTTGAGGTGGTAAATCATCTTTGGTAAACGGAAATTTGACATTCTCTGGACGTGTTGGAACCATTTAACTCATGCCCCAAATGGGAGTCAATGACCAATCACGTTTCTGTTTTGCAACCAATCAGAGTCGTGTTTCACCAAATATTTATCAGTGTTATAATTACCATATTAAAGAAAGCTCCTCCTTACAATATTGCGTTCCTTTGGCAATAAATAGTATGATCTGGTTGCAGTGATAAACAAATGAAGCAGTAGAAGCGTACCTATCGTTTCTCATTTGTTTTCAAACATCGCCGTTTACATTAAATATATAAATATTTTAAAATAGCTATAGTTAAATAATGATTTGTGAGTAAACAGCTTAATTTTATTCGTTGAATAGTCCTAACAAATGCCACTCTTGATTTCCAAATTCTCTAGATAAATTAACTCCTCACTTCGTGAGTCGTGAATTTATCGATAATTTGGAAATCACTCGTGGTATTACTTATGATAATTTTCACAAAATCAGTGGTCTGCCTCCACCGAAATGCATTCACCCAGATGAACAAATGGACGAAGGTCATCTGAGCAACTGTATCGCTATCAAACATGAAGATTCTAAGACCTCAAAGTATTGGAGAGCAAGTCTTTAGTGTTATAAATATTTTTAGGGAAAATTAATCAATGGTGACAATATAACAATTTAAATACATTTTTTAAATATTTTTGTTATGTGGTTTATTGTAATTATAATTATATTATTTTATTAATAAAGCACATTATACAACAGCAACATTTTCGGGGTTGCCAACCTAAATAACTATGCTGTAATATTATATTTACACCCACGTGCGGGAAGTAAATCCACTGCCCTCTATGTATACTACCTACAATGTATATACAGAAAATATCCATAAGGTAGAGTTAATATAAATTATACGAAACAAATCACTGCATTTTAAATGAACTGGACTTTATTTGAAACAATATAAAACAATAAATACGTACTTGCGGTCATGTTATCAATAATTGTTCTCAAGACCTCCCGTTGTTTCAACTAATAAACATTGCCCACACTGTTAACGTTAGTCAACTGTTTATAATGAACGCAAATATTTCCAACAAAGATTTTATTATTTTAAAGTAAAGTGATCCCACGACAGGCCTCGAGAGGCCCTTGGGGTAGTGGGAGGTTAAGGCTCCCACTTTTTCTGGACAATTGGCACTTGATGTCAGCCCTGCGTGACAGCCACCTTTACCCCCCCCCCAGAACAAGCGTCTGGTACTCATTTCCTGTTATTATTTTACTATTATTTATTATTTTGAAAACACCGTCGCGCAAAAAAAGAATGCACAACGCACGTTTGTGAAGTGTTTAACAGAATCTCGAAAATCAAAAACCTCGCTATCGCTCGGTTTTTATACATTTTTCCTCTCTTCTGTTAATACCACTTCCCAACCTCGCATCGTAATATACAATTTAGCGAATCCCGAAGGAATGAAGCTATTGAGGTTTTTCTAAAAAAAAAGTAGAAAAAATGTTTGCAGATCTTCACCGATTCTATCTAGTAGATACTGAAACTGACCATGTTTCATGGAAATCAAACTCGGCGTATAGCAAATCATTAAAAAGTGAAGGTCGAATTCGTTAACCAAGAAAATCGGTCTGTTAGGTGTAGCATTTGACCTGAAGCGAGAGTTTAAAAATCGCTTTAGCTAACGAAATTCTGTATATGCTGTTTAAATAAAACGAGGAAGGTATTTTCTAAAAATCAGCGAAGTCGACTATTCGAAGTGAGGGTTTACCTGAAACCCAAAGTAAAATATTCACTTTAGCAACAGCCATTTTGGTTCATCTAACTATATGACAAACAATTAAATTAACCCTTAAATTGGTAATTTATCCAATATTATTCACCAATTTAATTTATTTAATATTTTAATAATGTAACGGAAAATTGAATTGGTAGATGTTATTTAAATTGTAGTCAAATTGTACAACATTTTTGAATTTGTAATAACGTATTATTATGCATTATTTGTTTTCACTGCGGTCTGGCAGTTTCAAATAAACTGGGTTCAGATATTGAGTTTCTCCAATTTAACAAAATAAATATTATGTGCCGTAAGCCAGAAAAACGGGTTATAAATTTTGGCTTAATTTACACAGTTCCTGTGTGACGGACTCTATTTTATCCTTCGTCTTTTTACAGATCTTTCCACTACACTTCTGATTTTAGGCCCTGTGTGAAGCAGATTTAGACACAATTGTAGGATAGTTTATGAAATTACTATTTAAGCTTACAAAAAGTTGAAATAACACATATCTTTAACATCAGTAGTGGGTGTAGGAGTTATCCAATTATATAAGTAATTTTAGTCTAACCAACACTCGTAAATCCCCACGCGGGGACAAAGGTGCACTTTTCACATTAATTCTATATATGCATAATAATTAAGGGCATCGAATGGTGAAAATTAAAAAAAAATGACAAAAATGCATTTTTTGTTTATTTGTTTTAATAACTGTGATTATTTATGATCATTTTCGTGTATTCTTTTTAATTAAATTTTAATTAATTGAGTCCGTGATATAAGGACTTTAAGGACCACTTCACGTGTGGTCAGTCCGTGATATAAGGACTTTAAGGACCACTTCACGTGTGGTCAGTCCGTGATATAAGGACTTTAAGGACCACTTCACGTGTGGTCAGTCCGTGATATAAGGACTTTAAGGACCACTTCACGTGTGGTCAGTCCGTGATATAAGGACTTTAAGGACCACTTCACGTGTGGTCAGTCCGTGATATAAGGACTTTAAGGACCACTTCACGTGTGGTCAGTCCGTGATATAAGGACTTTAAGGACCACTTCACGTGTGGTCAGTCCGTGATATAAGGACTTTAAGGACCACTTCACGTGTGGTCAGTCCGTGATATAAGGACTTTTAGGACCACTTCACGTGTGGTCAGTCCGTGATATAAGGACTTTAAGGACCACTTCACGTGTGGTCAGTCCGTGATAATAAGGACTTTAAGGACCACTTCACGTGTGGTCAGTCCGTGATATAAGGACTTTAAGGACCACTTCACGTGTGGTCAGTCCGTGATATAAGGACTTTAAGGACCACTTCACGTGTGGTCAGCATTACACGTAAACTTGAATATGTGTTTTTTTCCGTTCCATTTTTATTTTTTTTGACATTTTCCAAAACTTAGAGTGCTCCGTATGATGCAATGTTTATGCTATAAAAATTAAATGTTGTGGTTATACTCCACAATATATGCTAAATTAAATTTGCTATGCAGTTACTAATCCAAGACACGTGTGTTCTTTTAAATTGAGATGAAAATGCGTGAGAGTGGATAATTTTTTTTCTTCAAAAAATGAAAAATAAGCAGTATCATCCCATTATGATTTTTTTTTTGCGTAGCAAATGTGTTTAGTGGAATCATAAAGACTCTGAATCTCAAATTTCATGAGAGAATATTTAAAAATGCATCGTAAGGAGCATTTTTTAGAAAATACATATTAAAAACAGTAGATTTAAAAATCATAATTCTGAAAGTATTCTACTTATGAACGCCACACTTCACAGGGACGCTTCTGTAAGCACATAATGTATGTGATAAAATTTTCAAAACAATCAGATAAAAAAAAATTGAAATTCACCAGTCGGCCCCCTTAACTATGCTAAATATATTTAATATTGGCTTAGTGCATTAGTTAATAAAATTTGTAATGGATCCATAGCTTTGAATTCGATTCATTAAGTTTTATTTATTCGTAAGTAATGCCACAAATAATAAAGGAGAAATGCGCACAGACTGTGCAGATATTACATGTGAAGTGCTTAATTGTCTTTGCTATAAGCACTGATTGATTTAAGTCGTTTTTTACAATTCAGAATATGGTACTTTTCACATTTTTGTGAACACAAAACACATATACACATGTCGTTAGGTTCATGAAATGTCTTGTTGCAGCATATCTTGTGATGGAAGCCATGGACTGCCAGCCTGGTAGTGATATGACGCATTTCACAGTTCGATTCTGTCCATCGTCTGTCTTGCATCGCACAGGTCGCATAGAATGATGATGGTATGTCCTTCTTCTTCTCTTGCAGGTCTTGCAAGAGTACATTGTAGGCCTTACTACATGGTAGGAGTAGTGTTGTCCGCAGATCTTCTATTAAAAACGTCTCTCTGGTGAGTTCGTAAACCAGCCTCGATCTCGTACTCGGTGATACTCCTAAGAGTCTCTTGAGGTATCTTGACTTCACTTTCTCCATATCTTCCAGTTGCTTATATGTGAGGTATTCCCATATCAAGTCGAGTCCATACACAAGTACGGGTAGTACCTTCAATCTGAACAAGTCCATAGCGGTGCTGATTGACAGTAACCTGATGTTCCTAATTTCATTCATTGCCCTTATTGCTGCCACCGCTCTTGATCTGATATGTAGCCTGAAGCTCTTCCCGGTTGTTTGTATCGTGAGGCCTAAATATTTAAAGTTGTTAACTCTGTTGAGGATTTTCCCATTACATTTAATTTGTTCTGCTTCGGTCAGTCTACCACCTTTCCTAAACACTATCATTTCTGTCTTCTCTTCATTTATCTTTATGTCATTTCTCTCTGCCCAGCCGGTTAGAATATCTATCGCTGTCTGTAGAGAGTTTATGTCTTCCGCTGCGATAGCCATGTCATCGGCGTAAATATAGATGTTGGCTCCTGTTATTTCTTTCGCCACGTCACACGTAAGGGCATTGAACAAAATTGGACTTAGTGGGTCGCCTTGGAGTACACCATTCGTTTGGGGTAGCCACTCCGATTTGCCCACTCCGTCATCTATTTGGACATAATTATTAGCCAGGATGTTTGATATTAGTATAGTCGTACTTGATCTGCCGATTAGCTCCTCAAGCTTTTCTATAAGCAGTTCTCTGTTGACCAAATCGAAGGCTTTCGAATAGTCTATAAAAGCCACATATAGTTTTCCTTTGGGCTTTTCCAATGTGAGTTTTGTTTGGTCCAGTAGATTCTTTACTGCCATTATCGTGGATCTTTCTCTTCTGAACCCAAATTGTTCTTCAGGTAGTAGTGGCTCTAGTTTTTCTGCCAACCGTCTTGTTAGGATACTCGTTAGGAGTTTCAGTGCAGTGGGTTCTAAGGCTATCCCTCTATATGCATTCGGGCTGGTTGTGTCCCCTTTACCCTTGTAAAGTAGTTTGATGGTCGACTTCCTCCATTCTTTCGGTATGTTCCCTAGTTCCATGCACTTGTTCAGAAGAGATGTCCATATTGGCAGGAGTTCTAGTGCTGTCTGTTTTAGGTGTTCGTTTCTAATCCCGTCTGGACCTGGGGTTCTGTTGTTTTTGCTTTCCTGTATGACTTTGGCAATTTCTTCTATGGTAAAGATCTCTTCTAGCTGTGGTATTACTGGTGTCTTCATCATGGGTCTCGTTTCCTTTGCACAGATAACTCCATTCATATGTTCTTTCCATTCCTCCATGGGGATGCTGGGTTTGAACTTTTGTTCTTCGGGCGGAGGGCACGGTAAGGGTCGTTTTCTGCCTCTTCTAAGATTTTTCTCTGCTCTTCTGCCAGCTTTTCACTTTGTTTCAGTTTGATAAGATATTTGATTTCTAGTTTATTTAGAGAATTTGATATCAAGACTGGCATTTGTTAGGACTATTTAACGAATAAAATCAAGCTGTTTACTCACAAGTCATTATTTAGAGATTTTTTTTTTTAAATATTTAGATATTTAATGTAAACGGCGATGTTTGAAAACAAATGAGAAACGTTTGTTACGTTCCACTTGTTCATCACTGCAACCAGATCATATTATTTATTGCCAAAGGATCGCAAAACATTGTAAGAATGCTCCCTAGTGGAGATAAAATGAGCCAACATTATAGGTTATTAATTAATTTGTAATGTCCTATGATGTAAATATGTCAATTATATTTTTCTGGAACGCGATTTCCTGGGAAATAATACGTTTAAGAAAGTACAAACAGTGGTTTTTCCCCTTTTTTTGTGGTATAACCAATCTCTACAAATGTTTTGTATTATCTCCCGCAAGCACTATATGCTAGCATTCGTGCCCTATATATACTATCTGGTAGCCACATGCATTCTAGAATTCTTACATCTTAATGTATAAATTGTTATATTCAACGTATTTCTTAGAGAGTCAGTGACTGCAAAATAATGCTCTGACCTATTCAGAATGTTAAAAAAGGAGGAGCTTGATTCTAAAGTGATAAAATTCAGGTGAAAACGACTGCGATTGGTTGTAAATCAAAATTCATTGAAATGTGATTGGTCGTTGATTCCCATTTGGGGCATGAGTTAAATAGTCACATAAATGGTACTCCTCGATCGAGACCATTGTTAGTGTTACGTATAAATATTTTGGGTAGCATTAGAAGTCAGCAGTTGTTAATAAAAAATATTTAAAATCTTAAGTATTATGAAATACATCTACCATGTTTAAATTTTTAAAAATTTATCTTTGTCCAAAAATCATATTTAAAATAATTATTATTGAATATTCAATGTTACTTTACTCCTGTAAAATTATTCGAGAATGTATCTGCTGTTTAGAATGAAAATCGTGAAGAAAGAAAACCTTATTTGTATGATCGATAGCATCGGTAAAAGTAGTTCATGAAAAGAAAAAAATGATAAATGAGCGAAACATGTGATAATGTGTATGCCTTTAAAAGTATTATTTAAATACGAAATGTCGATGCAGTTTCCTAGTTATAAATCTGTCCCAGAAACCTGACCTAAAAACTTTAGAAGAAAGTATTGGACATTGCAAAGAAATATATTACCGTACCTAAAAACTGTACTGGTCTCATTTTATTTATTTATTTATCCCGGTGGAGTTAAAGCCATGCGGCCTTCTCTTTCACTCACCAGCACAAGCATAATATGTTATATTATAATAAAACATTACTTTCATATAAATATGTGATTACAACTAATAATGGGAAATATGCTAATAAGATATAAAATATTTAAAAAAACGCCCGTTTGCAGACGTTCAGGTTGATACCCCCACCCCAAGATTAAGAATAAAGTGGGAATTGGTTTCCTCTCAAAAAATCGGTAAAGCAAACTTACAATAAACTCTAATATTAAAACCTAAATGAAAATTTGACCAATTATAATGTAATGTCTTAAGAGTAAAATCGATAACATAATAATGTCAATGAAAATAAAATAAAAAATGAAACTAGTGGTAAAATGTACATAAACAAGGCAAGTTAAGATTTTCGGTAGACTGTCCCTATCTAATGTATCATCATCATCATAGTACATTCAGGAATTTAGGCCATTTGTTGACCTGTTTCGGCCTCAAAGAGAAACACCATCCAAAAGTCTTTTGAGTGGACGTCCTGGTCTTCTTCTTCCTGCAGGTTGATATCTTAACATTTGTTTGGGTATTCTGTGATCTTCCATTCGATGAACATGTTGCATCCATCTTGACTTATAATCAGAAATTTTGTTTTCTAAAGATTCCATGTGTAATTCTTTTAAGATGTCTTCATTTTTTTGTGATCTAGTAGTGTGTATCCTGCAGTCCTCCGAAGGTATCTCATTTCAGCAGATCTAAGTCTCTGTATATCCTTCTGTTTCAACGTCCATATTTCGCTACCATACAAAAGAGTTGGAAGAGCCAGTGTTTTATACACTTTCAGTCTTGAATGCTTTTGGACTGTGGCTTAAAGATAGAATTTATTAACTCTTAAATTTTTAAAAAATTTAGATATTTTTGCATTTACATCCTTTTCTTCTTCATATGAGATATTGCATCCTAGATATGTAAAATTATTCACCTGCTCCAAAATTTTATTGTCCAGTACAATTTTACTTCTGACAGGATCTACACCTTGAAATGCCATAATTTTTGTTTTTTCTGTAGATATCTTTAATCCATATTCTTCTGTAATTTTGTTAAGTTCATACAGACCTTTCTGTAGATTATCTTCGGAATTTGCTATTATTATTTGGTCATCTGCAAACAATATGGTCTTTAATTTTCTATTTTCTGAATCTAATGTACTTGAAGAAAAAAATACAAAGACAAAAATAATGATATAGGCCTAGAATAAACTAACTTGTCGGTTAGGTTGGTACAATAATTTTTTTGTTGGTCTATTTATATCCATTCCCTACAAATGAACCTCTCAATTATTCTGATAATCTTAATTTCTGTCATCATCATCATCATCCCCCATGCAAGAATTAGACCATGTGGTCTGTTACGGTCTCAAAGAGGAATTTTCCATCCAGCGCTTTTTTGGACGTCCCAGCGATCTTTTGCCTTGGAGGCAGTAACGAAGCATGGCTTCTCGAATTCTATCAGACGGAATTCGTTGAAGATGGGCTTTCCAGTTGTTCTGATAGTTTTGTATATGGTAGAGGATCCAACTCTTTCATAATTTCCTCATTTCTTTTGTGGTCCCACTTTGTATAGCCTGCTGTACGGCGCATAAAACACATCTCATTTGCTGTTATTCGGCTTTCATCCCTTCTTCGTATTGTCCAATGCTTCACTACCATATTTTAATACTGGTATTGCGAGAACCTTATGATATTTGCAATTCTAGCTTGACAATTATCAATAATTGCAATTTTTAGGCTGTAGCTGTAGGGAAGGTAACTTAAAATGTTCCTAGAATATGTGTATAATTATTATAATATTCATAAAGGTTCCGTTGACCATCTATTTTTTTCTAGTCAAGTTAAACCTTACAATTTATAAAATTTACAGTGAATTCATTTAAAAAAACTCGTTTGTGCTGCTTGTAGTAGGGATTTGTACATCGAGCAGCTTAAATATTTAATTTTAAATGTAATAGACACTTATTTTTCAATTGTTTATTGGTTTTTTATGTAGGCTAGAGAATATGAGGTAGCAGGCCATGTAATTCCGGTAATTCAGATAAAAAAAGTGAATACACATGGCATGGATTTCCTCAAAACGCTTATATTACATTGCCCATGTAAGTCATTTAGGCCCTTAATGCTTCAAATTAATGTATTTTTAAAGTATTTTATCTGAAATATGTAAGTTTCGCAAAAATTATAAATTCCTGTGTGTCATACCATATAGGCCTAATATGGAAGATGATGTACAAAAGAAATTAAACAATCCGGAACCAACTACAAATTTATAAATTAAACTAACTTTTGGGATTCCGTGTTACCATACCGCCAAAATACATTCAAATAAAAAAAACCGAAAAACATGAAATTTATTTTTGCACTAGGTGTATAATTACCTGAGAGAAATATGTTTATGTCGATTTTTCCCCACAAAAGTGATAAATGCCTCAAAATGAAGTGAGAAGTTGATCTAAATGTAACCTAAAATCAGCATATTTGCAATGTAAAATATGCATTAGTCATTGCTCAGTCAGTATAGCCAACGTATCACAAAAACCCGCTAACACACAACTAATCTGATGTAGGCCTACTAACTCGCACATTTTCTCACCTTAACTTGCCCACTAATGTACGTAAGTAAACTCTTGGGATAGAATACCCTTATATGTGAGTATACATGTTTACAATTGTCTCTAGCGGGAACGTGTGTTATCACATTGGTCAACACGTCCCTAATAGTCACTTGTTTTCCAATCTAACATTAACTGTTGACACTGTGACATAGAATAGTCATAACTTTTAAATGTGAAGAGAAAATGTGGCAAAATACAATCTCAGAAATCAGCCGATAATCGATGATATACCAACCCTCCAGAAGGAGAGATAATGGGCGACCAAGAGAAGATCCATCCATAGTAATTCTGCCCGAGGGCAGGTCTTTCACTGCAATCATAGCATTTTCATGCTATGCTTTGCAGCTTTACTAGGGAATTGTAGGTGTGGTAGCTTCGCGTTGCTTTCCACACCGATGAAGGATGATGATGTTGATGGCCATATGATTTCGGGGACCGTTTGGGCCTTAAAGTTTTCCTGACATTTGTCTTACAGGTGAGGAAAAACCCCGATAAAAACCTCACCCAGAAAAACTGCCCCGACCGGAGATGGAACCCGGGCCCGCTGCGTGACAAGGCAGCACGCTACCTCGAGACCACAGCGGATGACAAGAAGAAGATGGGGGGGGGCGATTTAGGTTCCTGAGTGACATTTAACGCACCTGACGATACAAACCATGGATATAAAAAATATGAACAAGGAAGTTGCACTTCCACATACATATTTGAGTTCATTATGTAACGAATTCTTGTTTAGATTCTACTCATACCCGTAGCTGCCACACAGAAATACAGATTTAGCACAGTAGATGTTAATTGTACATTCCCATATCACATATCCTGTGCTTGTCCACACACTAATGACTGGCTATTTTCGACTATTTCAAAAAGGTGAAATAGCTTGTCCTCGCTATAAAATAAAATTAATAGCAAGTGTACAGTAATCCGTGACGCCAGTTATACTTGTCAATATGTTGGTGAAAATCTGCCAGTTGCATAGCAATTCCACATATTTCCGTTCCATGTATTCCAATTCGTTAGCTAAATTAAACCTTGTAGGCGACAGCATAGATAATAACCGATATTCTCCAAGTCTAAAAAAATAAATTAAAAGTTTATATCACAGAATGTAAAGTATTCCCGCTAGAGGCCTCAGGAGGCCCTTGGGGTAGTGGGAGTATAAGGATCCCACTATTTCTAGACACTCGGCACTTGATGTCAGCCGGGTTGGCCGCCTTTACCCCAGAATAAGCTAATGGTACTCATTTACGTTAGAGGCTGAGTCGACCCCAGGACCACAGTGCTGCCAGAAGGTTTGGGTCAGTTTAAAAATCCTGACCCCACCAGGACTTGAACCCTCGTCCTTCCGGCTTGTAGGGCAGTGCCTTAACCATTAGGGAAGTATTTTTCCCAACTCAAAATTTTAGACCCTAAATTTAAACATATTGGGGCACACCGTAGCGTCGTTTGTTAAGACAATACGGTACAAACCGGAAGATCTAGGTTCGAGTTCTGGTGGCCCATAGCCCTAGGTTCGACTCAGCCTCTAACGGAAACGAATAACTGACGCTTGATCTCGGGATAAAGGTACCCGTGATGCAGGGCTGACAACATGGCTGACATAAAGAGCCGGTTTGTCTAAAAAAAAGTAGGAGCCTTCACGTCCTACCCCAAGGATCTCCTATGGCCTGAAATGTGATCACTTTACATTTAAATTGAAATATTTTATATCAGAAATAATATTTAACTTAATAAGAACGGTAGCTTACGCTGCTTCGAGTCCCCGTGGGGGACGACGATATTTTTCCATTGGAATTTCGGCCATTGTGGCACTGGTGCCAACTAGAATAGTGATGAATTCGAGTAGCTACAATAAGTGGAGGAAAAATTGCAAAATTTTAGTAATATTTTGCAGTTTTATGTCCGACAATATCGTATAAAATGTTGTTTGTACATGAAATTTACATTGCTACATTGAATGTATCTTTAACTGTTTATAATTAGTATAGTGTATATCTATATTTGTCAAATATTTATTTGTATTTGTGCTGGCCTTCTGGCCTTAACTCTGCCAGAATAAATAAATCATTATTATTATTATTATTATTATTATTATTATTATCTTCTTCTTCTTCTTCCGAATGCAGTATTGAGTGATGATGCCCGTTCTGCGACTACAAAAACTGATCTTTCCTTCGATTGAAGGGTCTTCCGAGGTCTCTTTTGCCTTTAGGGTTGAGGTGGTAAATCATCTTTGGTAAACGGGAATTTGACATTCTCTGGACGTGTTGGAACAATTTAATCTGATAATTTTGTATATGTTCAACCATTTCTCTACTATTCCACTGCATCCTTATCTCATCACTTTTCATTCTATCCCTTAATGTTACTCCAGTTAGTGATCGGAGGAATCTCATTTGTGAACTATTAATGCGGGATTTATCTTTTGCTCGAAGTGTCCAGCAGGTTTGGCTATGGCATTATGAAATCTCAATTGGATTTCTTTCCTCATTTGTTTTCCAAAATTTCTCCTAATTATACCATTTAATCTGTTATATTTTTCTAAATTTGTTTCCACATCTTTTTGATTATGAAACTGTGATATATTATTACCTAAATAATTAAAGTGTGTTACTTGTTCTATTGGTTTATTATTTATTATTATTTTTACTCTCGAAAGTCCCTTTCCAGTGATTGCATGGATTTGGTTTTATTTTCAGATATTTTCATGTTGTATTTTTCCAGAGTATTCTGCAATTTAAACACTGATCTCTGCAAATCATCTTCATTCTCCGCTAGAAGTACTTGATCATCTGCAAAGATTATTGTTTGTATTTGATTTCCTCTACATATTTTTACTCCTGGGGGGTTTAGTTTTTCCCACTCCTGGACAATTTTATTTAGATATAGAATAAACAGTAATGGAGATAGTCCACATCCCTGTCTTAAACCTTGGTTAATTTCAAATTTATCTGTTATTTCCCCATGATCTAACTTTACTTTTATAAATGTGGTTTCATATAAACTTTTTATA
This sequence comes from Diploptera punctata, assembly GCA_030220185.1. NCBI lineage: Eukaryota > Metazoa > Arthropoda > Insecta > Blattodea > Blaberidae > Diploptera > Diploptera punctata. The sequence goes on along the minus strand of JASPKZ010007250.1, from coordinate 2,857,222 downwards.
GCATTTATTAGATTATCGGGGACTTGGTAGCTTTCCAATATTTTCCACATTATGTCCCGTTTGACTCTATCAAATCTAAAAATAATATATATAGGGGGATATTAAATTCTTTCCACTTCTCAATTAGTTGTTTTATAACAAATATAGCGTCGATACACGATCGGCCTTTTCGGAATCCACATTGTTCCTCTCCAATTTTATCTTCTGTAATTTTCTGAAGTTTTCGTTTTAAAATGGATGTATATATTTTAGATGTTGTTGTCAACAATGATATACCTCTATAATTCGAACAGTTACTTTTTTCTCCTTTCTTATGGATAGGTATTACTAATGATGTTTTCCAGTCCTGAGGTATTATTCCATGTGCCCATATATCATTAAAAATTTGTACCAATCTAATATAGAGTGGTTTCCCACCATATTTCCAAAGCTCCATTGGTATACCATCTACTCCACTAGCTTTTCTATTTTTCATTTTCTTGATAGTTTCTATCACTTCATCCAATGTTATAGCATTATATTCTTCTGTTATTATTGTTATTATTATTATTATTATCATTATTATTTTCATTATTATTCTCATTATTATGATTATTATCATCATTGTTATCGTTATTATCATCATTATTATCACCATCATCATTATCATCATCATTATCTTCATTATTATCATCATCATTATCATCATTATTGTCCACCGCTGTGGTCTCGAGGTAGCGTGCTGCCTTGTCATGCAGCGGGCCCGGGTTCGATCCCCGGTCGGGGCAGTTTTTCTGGGTGAGGTTTTTATCGGGGTTTTTCCTCACCTGTAAGACAAATGTCAGGAAAACTTTAAGGCCCAAACGGTCCCCGAAATCATATGGCCATCATCCTTATCATTATCATCCTTACCATTATCATTATCATCGTCATTCTTCACGGGTGTGGAAAGCAACGGGAAGCTACCACACCTACACAATTCCCTAGTAAAGCTGCAAGCATAGCATGAAAATGCTATGATTTTAGTGAAGGACCTGCCTTCGGGCAGAATTACTATGGATGGATCATCATTATTATCACCATTATCATCATCATTATTATCACCATTATCATCATCATTATTATCATTATAGAGCAAGACGACCTTGGATGGCACCAGAAATAAGAAATCTATTGTCTGATTGAGATCTAGTCTACCATACTTAAGTAAGTAACAAATGTGACCTTCACTTGAATGAATAAAAAACGACTAAGGAGCAAAACAAATCTGTTAATAAAATATGCGGTTATTCTTTTTAACATGTGACACTACAAATGTTTCTAAGTTCCAATCATACACCATGCGCATCGCCAACAAACGCGAAGCGGTTTACAGTATGGAATCACTGGATGTAGCCTACATATAGACGACATTTAACGAATCTAAAAGCTAACCTAACGCAATTTAAGTACTCTAACCTGTGAAAGACCCACCTAAAACTTATCTAACGCAATTTAAGCACTCTAACCTGTGAAAGATTGGAACACCCAAAAATGAATAGTAAATTCTGAAGTATATGTGTACAGTTAATTAGTGCATACTCTATGTTGGCTGCACTGGAACAGTCTTTATTGTTGTATAGAATATTCGTTAAAATCAATATGGCTGCTGCATCTTCATGTTACGTATGTAGTTAAATATCATAGAAAAATATACTGAAATAATCTTTAGAAAAAAGTTGTAAAAATCATTGTAAATGGTGGGAAATAATTTTAAAAAATGAAACCCTAAGATTAAATTTGACAGATGCTTATGAAGAAAATAAAAAAGTCGCGTCACAGTTTGTAAAGAATAACCAAATATGCTAAACTAGGACATATAGACTAATTGACTCACGTATTCTATCCTATGAAATGTGGAAAAATCTTAAGGCAATGGGCCTTAGGGAAGGGTTACAAAGTGGGATCATAAATTGGACTTTCTGAGAATTTCGCCTAGTTTACACAATTTGTGCGCGACAATCTTTTTATTTTAGTGTTTAATTTTTTATAACTTGTATAGAATATTGGAATTGCATGAAATACATTTTTAAAATATATAAAACGAATACGTAACCAATTAATGGCAGAAAGCGAGATTAGGACAAATTGTCTCGACTCGTATATTGCGATCCAAAAATAAATATGATATGGTATTCGGTATCGTTTTTCTATAAAATGTTCTGTTGATGCATAAAGTATAGGACATTTAAACTTACAGTTTTTTTTTCGCAGTTCTTGTTTCACTCACAATGAAATTGCACGAACAATTGTACCATCTACCAGCTTAATTATTATTCAAATTCCTTTATTACGACTCTCTCTCTCTCTCTCTCTCTCTCTCTCTCTCACGCACATGCACGTATTTGCGTAGATTACGGTGCGTTTCATACCTACAGCAATGGCGACCAATGATTTCGGGGTTTTCAACCTAATAAATATACTGTAATATTACATGTTACAATCCTCGTGAGGGAAGTGAAACCACTGCCCTTTATGTACACTACGTACAATGTATATACAAAAATATATTCAAAAGGTAGTGTTAATATACATTATACGAAACAAATTACTGCATTTTAAATGAACTGAACTTTATTTGAAACAATATAAAACAAGAAATACGTACTTGCCGCCATTTTATGACTGATTGGTGCCACGGCCTGCTGTAGTCTCAACTAATAAATATTGCCTATGCTGTTAACGTTAGTCAGTTGTTTACAATGAATGCAAATATTTCCAACAACGATGTTATTATTTTACTATTTTATATATATATATATATATATATATATATATATATATATATATAAAACGAATGTAAGTCTCTATATCTATCTATCTATCCGTCTGTCTGTTTGTCCTTTATAGACTTCTAAACCGTTCAACCGATCTTCGTGAAAATTTGTATATTCAGGCTTTCAGAGGCGGTGAGTGTTTATCTGTTTATCTATTGTTCTAAAATCATTGGGTGTAGGAGTTCACCTGAAACGAAAATTTAAAATCGCTCTAGCGATCGCAATTTTCCATGTTTCACAACAACACTCGAGATATCCTATTAAAATAAACCGAGGTATGTACGTATTATCCAAAATTCAGCAAAATCCAACGGTTAGAAGTGGGGGTTTACTTTAAATTTGAAATTAAGAATTTACTCAAGCAACCGCCATGATTGGTTTGTCATAGTATATACCATATAATTAACCCTCAATATTTAATTTATATAGGCGTAGCAGCGCACGTCGGGTATTAGCTAGTTCCTAATAAATTGGGGGGGGGGTTAAATTTAAAGTTTTCATACATTTCTTTAATTCCAGTTGAGTGAGTCATAAACGAAAAAAGTTCATATTACAACTTTTTTATTAACGATTTTCTCTACATTACAGCAGTTATCCTTCAGCCCAAAATAATGTTGCTCCGCCACAGATTTCTATCTTAAACGTCTTCTTCGTTGAAGTCTCTGATGATCGTGTTTCTTCTCACTTCATCCATCCACTGTTCCCTGGGTTTCCCCCTCCTCCTCCTGCCTTCAGCATTCTAATCCAGCATCATTCTTGGGATTCTATTATTCTCCATCCTCTTCAGATGCCCACACCATTTGTATCTTCGTTCTTCTACTACTTCTATAATACTATGTTTATCATTCATTATTTTTCTAATTTTCTAGTTCCGGATTTTTTCCTTTCTTGATTTTCTTGATGCCCTACTCCAAAAGTCCATCTCTGTTGTCAATAATTTTTTTGCTTGCTGTCTACCTTAAGCGCCAGGTCTCTGCAATAATACAAACTTGAAATAGAAATAAAAAAATGTGGGCGATGGAGAAATTTCGATAAAAAAAACTGCATTACGGGGTGAATCATAAATATAGCTATACGTTTGATCGCGTTGTGTGATGAAAATATTACCATTACAGGAAATATGAAATTCCCGTTGGAAAGGCAATTATTCAAATTACAACAATGGAATAAAACAAAACAGTGTAGAACTTACGTCATTAGTAAAAATGGCGTTGAATATGCAACAGCAAATTACAATTGCTGCATGGGTAATAACGTATGCTAATGATCGTGAGGCCGCAAGACAGGCAAGACGTGAGTTTAGCGTAGCATTGCAGCCGTCGACTGTGGGGAAGTGGAGAAAACGACTACTGGAAACGGGTAGGATGTAGAAAATCAAACCTTCTGGAAGGCCTCGCATTAGCACGGATGTAGAAACAACGAAGATAATTGTGGAGGCGTTCGACGCTAGCCCACAAAAATCAACCCGCCAAGCTGCACGTGAGCAGTGATTTGTTTTGTTTTGTTCTATTGTTGTAATTTGAAGGATTCCCTTTCCAATAATAACATCATATTTCCTTTAATAATGACATTTTCGTCACAAAATGCGATCAACCGTATAGCCATATTTCTGAATCACTCTGTAGATACAACTAGTAGTACTGATGAGACAAAAATCATGTTGACCAGTGTTATTAATTCATAAATTTATTCAGAAACGCTACCGACAAACTTTTACAGGTCGTATAGTACATGCGCCGCGTCGAAACACCGCACTCATTTTCCCTGATTTTCGTTTAGTATGTAAGCCACGTAATATTTACGTGTGACAATTTTCTCTTGTTATATGCAATGCAAGATGAGAATGCATCTCATTACACTGTACAACGCAGTGCTCTAAGCGTTAATGATACATGCTGTAGTCATGTGACTCGTGCTTCACTGCACGGATAATATTTAATACCGTAGCTCAGATTTTCACAGCAAAATACTAACACTGGTTACCTGTTCTATTTATATGAAACTGGAATGACAATCTGCCCTAGCACTGTGACACCAAATATCTATTGTGCTTTTCCAGCATTGTGGAATGTAAAGTCTTTCCGTAGAATCTGTAGAGAAGCTCTTTCGCATAAGTCATCTACGCAGGAGGTAGGCAAAAATGCATGGCAATTGAGGCCGCTGTAGGAAGTGCAGGAGGGAGAACAGATCACGTGACATTATTCATCTCAAGGCGAGATTCCTTAAAAGAGCGTTGGGACTGTCTAAGTACATGGTGTCCCGATTAGTCTATGTATTAGCTAGAGAAACCTTTCTATTGAAAGACCTAAGACTTAAAATGTTACTGCCATACACGCAAGCTAATTTAAGGGAACGAGAGGAGAAGAAATCCCGGCCGAGTTCTATAATACGGATGCAATGATTGGCAGCGTGCAGGCTATGACTTGAGACACAATGTAACAAGATTTTCTGTGCATGGGTTCCATCACGGATTATGTAGAAGAAAGGGATACCACCAACCTGGACCTGTTGTGTATGCGAGAGATGTGGGGAAATGTGTGATACCTACCACGCTATGAACTGCTCGCAGAGAGGCGAATCACTTACACAGTTCTGTTGTGTAATATAATATTGTATGCAAATTAGTGCGCATTTATTACTATTTATTATGTATTATTAATTTCGCTCTTGAGTATCAAGCTCTCCAGAACGCAACACTGTGCCAGCTTTCCGATTAGACATTGCTCTTAGGCTCTGCCCTGTCTCTCACTAACATGATAAGTGAATTTCTCTACACTTTCCACAGACAAACTTGTAGTTTGTTATGGGTCTTCCTCCTGGTCCAACACGACTGGAGTATGAAATTTATTTCCCAGTTATGTCAGGGACTGTCAATCACTATCATTATTTAAATCAAAACTTTCACCCTTGGAATATAATAATGAATTGAATATTATTAAACAATTAGCTATTAATAATAACTATGATCCTAAAATTATAGAATATTTAATTAAGAAAGTCCATTACAAAAAAAGCTATTAACAAAGTTTTTCCTTTATCCAACGAAAACAAAGAAATATGTCGTAATGTCATACCTATGCCCACTTTCATATAAAATATCTAAACACTTTAAAAAGTTGAACATTAATGTGGCATTTAAAACTAATAAAACTTTACAAAATATAATAAAAAACAATAAAACCAAAATAAAAAAATAAAAATTAGCAGGTGTATATAAATGTAAGTGTAGCACATGTGACAATGTCTATATAGGACAAACTGGTAGACCTTTCATCTCTCGGATAAAGGAACACATGAGAGCATATAACAGAAATTTAGAATATTCAAAATATGCTAACCACCTATTCCAATTTAATCATTGTTTCGATCCAAATTTTGAAATTTTACATATTCGTGATAAGGGTAAGAAGTTAGATCTTTTGGAGGCTGTAGAAATAAATGAATTTAAAAGTAGTAACAAACTGTTAAATTCTCAACTTGATTTGAATGAATCCCCTTTGTTAAATTAAAATAAATAAATACATATTGTTGTATTGTTGCTTAGATCAGTTGATATGTACTATAATAACACAATTCATAATTTGTTAACATGTCTGAAGAAGTCCACCGCTGTGGTCTTGAGGTAGCGTGCTGCCTTGTCACGCAGCGGGCCCGGGTTCGATCCCCGGTCGGGGCAGTTTTTCTGGGTGAGGTTTTTATCGGGGTTTTTCCTCGCCTGTAAGACAAATGTCAGGAAAACTTTAAGGCCCAAACGGTCCCCGAAATCATATGGCCATCATCCTTATCATTATCATCCTTACCATTATAATCATCATCCTTCACCGGTGTGGAAAGCAACGGGAAGCTACCACACCTACAATTCCCTAGGAAAGCTGCAAGCATAGCATGAAAATGCTATGATTGCAGTGAAGGACCTGCCTTCGGGCAGAATTACTATAGATGGATGGATGTCTGAAGAAGGTGCAGTTTACCGAAAGAGCTGTCACTGAATTATAACTTAAATACATATGAAAATCAAATAAAACTAAGTTTTATTTTTATTTAATTGATAAATCAATACTAACTGTTATCTTAAGCTCCACACAATGGAAATACTATGTGCGTAACAACTATACTTACCTACTCACGGGCACTATCGAACCCGTAGGTTCATGGCCGCGCGGACATACGCTCTCCATACATTCCTATCCTGAGCTAACATTCTATGTTCCTAGGAACATGTCCCTATGTTTGAGCCTTTGGCATGGGTTCCCTGAAGTAGTCCCCGCCCGGAGAACCGAATGGGGGACTATTTGACCTCCGGAAAATTTTACCCCAGTTGAACCCATGTCCGCATTTCTTGACGGTTGTATTTTTACGGTGAAAGATCGTCACTCTTTCGACCAAGGTACTTTTTTCGTCTGGCTTATCACCGTCGACCAGTCCTGCTTGGGTAACCCTATCGGCAGCAATGCTACCGCCGGCATAGCTCACAGGATCATTTAAGCACGCAAGCCACTCCACCACGACAAGGTAAAGATACCATGGAGGGGCGTAACAACTATACTCAGCATTTTGTATATACATATTCATCTGGGAAGCTTTATTTTATTTTATTTTATTTTATTTCAATTACATGTTCTGTTAGTGTTAGCTAATATTAGAGCTCATCCGCATTGTACTTTGTTTAGTCTATATTTTAACAATGTTTTAAAATGTAATAAGTATTTAATTTTTGTATGATTAGTTCTTAGGAAAATTTTGGACCAAAGAGAGATGAACAGACGGGTCAATAGAGAAGACTAGATAACAATGAACTGCATGGCCTTTATAGGAAGCCAGGTATAATATGAACTCGTAGACTGCGATGGGCAGGACATGTGGCACGAATTGGGGAAATAAAGACGTGCATGGAAGTTTCTTGTAGGAAATCCAGAGGGAAAACGCGCAGTTGGTAGATCAATATTGAGGTGTGAGAATAACATTAACTATGATTTGAGGGAAGTAGATTATACAGGGAATGATTGGAAAACATTAGCTCAAGATAGAGATGTATGGATATAAGTTTTCCATAAACGGCAATAAATGTACAGGTTCGATAGTACCAGCGACTTGTTAGTTAGTTAGTTAGTTAGTTAGTTAACTTTCATTGCGAGAAAATAAAATTCACAAAAATCCCAGGTTGTTTAGAAGTTTGAAGAAACAAGTAACGCTATCATGCATGATATAAGATAGAAAAGGTACTGAAGAGCTTAAATTAAGCAATGTTTTAGATATTTACAAGTGGAAAGTTTCTGTAATGAAGGGATTATTGTCTTATTTGAGATGTGTCATATCCAGCCCTACCAACTTTGAAATACAGTAGATGGAAATGACATTTTGTTTCTCAGAAAATAAAATACTTATATTGGCGCGACGGATTCAAGATTGTGAAGCAATTCGATTGAAATATTTCAAGGCACTCTTCTTCTTCTTCCAACTCTGCTTCAACGTCAATTCGTAAATGTTTTGGCTTTCTCAACAGTCTATCTATTTAAAATGGCGTAACAGCCCAATTTGACCTTAGCCTCTTCTTTGTTAGGATTTACTAGACCAAGTTAATTTAGTTGCGTTTATTTCCCTACAATTAAGAGGAGAAAGTAAGGTAGTATCCTGCTGGAGTTTGGAATTCCTAAAAAGTAGTTATACTAATGTGTCTAAATGGCACAAAGAGTAGGGTAGTGTAGGCAAAGAGTTTTCTGATACTTTTGAAATGCACAATGAGTTAAAGCAAGGAAATGCACTATCTCCTCTACTATTTAATTTTGTGCTAAAGTATAAACAAAATGAAATTTCAAAAAAAAAAATGCAACATGGGAATATCCTCACAAAAATCAAAAACAATGGTCTTCAAGGGCGCTCATCCAGTTCGGACAAAGATAATATTAGAAAATAAACAAATAGAACAAGTAGTAAGATATAACTTCCTAGGTTGGGAAATATCATACACAGCGGAAACAGATATAAATAACAAACTAAATAAGTTTAATTATATAACAGGTGCACTAAAAAGAACTTTGAAAAATAAAGCCAGGAAAGACTCTATAATGAAATTAGGCCTATACAAGACAATGGCAGTGCCTATTATTACTTATGGATCCGAAACATGGACAGTGACAACACAACAATCTGCCAGAATACAAGCTGCTGAAATGAAATTCCTCAAACCAATAGCAGGATATCAAAGAACAGACAAACATAACACAGAAATAAGGCAACAACTAAACGTAGAGGAATTAACAACAATAGAGAAATACAGAACAAGCTGGAAATAACACTTGGCAAGGATGACTGAGAATAGAATACCAAAAGCAGCATATAACTTCACCACGAGGAAGAAGAAGTTTGGGAAGACCAAGAAAAAGATGGAAAGAGCAGCAATTTGGAGCCGGAACAGGCTAGTAAATAAGCCTAAACCGTGAAGAGGAATAATAATAATAATAATAAGAAGAAGAAGAAGAAGACTAGAGCATGCCATCAAATCTTTAGAGGATCAAAAATGCCTACCATTAATGGTATTAATAAGCTGTTAGTTTATGCCGATTATGTATTATTTGGCGATAGTGAGCAGATACTAGGGGCCAACACACATGCACTATTGAGTTACACTAAGAAATTTGTACTGGAAGTAAACGTCAATGATGCTAAATATATGTTCACACATAAAAATACATTATAAAATGTAAATGTAGTAAATTTAATTTACAAATGAGGGAAATGTTGAATAAGTGACTGAATACCAAATACCTAGGAACAATAAAGGATCAGATGCAAAAATATATTAAACATAGGCTGAATTCTGGAAATTCACGTTATTATTTCGTTCCAACTTCTCTCAAAAAAACTTAAACTGAAAATATATAAAACTTGTATTCTCACTGTTATATTATAAGGATGCGAAACATGGACTCTTACTTTAAGGGAATATAAAATATTACGAGTATTTGAGAATAAAGTTCTCAGAAAACTTTTTGGACCAAAGGTAAGAACAGTTATCTCGTAGACTGCGAGGGGCAGAACATGTGGTACGAATGGGGGAATGAAAGATAGGCATGGATGCTTGTTGAGGGAAAACGCCAGTTATAGACCGAGAATGAGGTGGGAGAATAACATGAACCGCGATTTAAGGGAGGTGTTTATACAGGGGATGATTGGAAAATGAACCTGTGGGTTCGATACTGCCAGTGAGTTAATTATTTACCTATATATATATATATATATATATATATATATATATATATATGTGTGTGATGAATGGTATGCAGTCAACGTACCGACTCAATGAGACCCCTAAATAGGCAACTAAGGTGTTTCTAAGATAGTATTTGAGAAGATATCGGAGAATTTGTATGTGTTCGTTTACTCTAAGTTTTACAGAAGTTTTTTTTTCACTTAGAATTTTAGTTATTAAACTACCTAAATATAGCCATAAGGTTATAACATCTCCCTTTACAATCAGAAGATTTAAAGGGAGCCAATGTAAGGATAGCAATAAATATTCACGAGTATACCCTAAGGAACAAGAAAAAAGACCAGAATAAATCTGGCCATACTTACTTACTTACTCACTGGCACTATCGAACCCGTAGGCTCATGGCCACGCGGACATAAGCTCTTTCTACATCCCTATCCTGAACTAATGTTTTTCAATCATTGCCTGTATAATCTACTTCCCTCAAATCATAGTTAATGTTGTTCTCCCACCTTATTCTTGGTCTACCAACTGGGCATTTTCCCTGGCTTCCCTACAAGAAGCTTCCATGCACGTCTTTCATTCCCCATACGCGCAACATGTCCAGCCCATCGCAGTCTACGAGACTTAACTGTTCTTATTATATCTGGCTTCCCATAAAGACCATGTAGTTCATTGTTATGTAGTCTTTTCCATTCTCCTGTTTGTTCATCTCTCTTTGGTCCAAAAATTTTCCTAAGAACTTTATTGTCAAAAACTCGTAATCTGATTTTGCTCCCTTAAAGTAAGAGTCCATGTTTCGCACCCATATAATATAACTGGTACAATAATAGTTTTGTATATTGTATAAAGTCCTAACATTCCATGTTCCTAAGAACATGTCCCTGTGTTTGAGCCTTTGGCATGGGTTCCCTGAAGTAGTCCCCGCCCGGAGAACCGAATGTGGAACTATTTGACCTCCGGAAAATTTTACCCCAGTTGAACCCATTTCCGCATTTCTTGACGGTTGTATTTTTACGGTGAAAGATCGTCACTCCTCCGACCACGGTACTTTTTTCGTCTGGCTTATCACCTTCGACCAGTCCGGCATGGGTAACCCTATCGACAGCAATGCTACCGCCGGCATAGCTCTCGGGATCATTTAAGCACGCAAGCCACTCCACCACGACAAGGCAAAGATACCACGGAGGGATAAATCTGGCCATATTGTCCATAATTAAATTATATTGGTCATATTTTGACTCACAAAGTTTGCACTTGCACTTTTCTTCCGGCCCGTAGTATAGGCCTATCTCTGCCTGGCAAATCCGGTGATGGAAACCATGAACTGCGAATCTCGTGATGATTTGTCACAAGTCATATCTGGCTTCCGTCCACTCCCAGTAGATCATCGCATCCGTGGATAAAAAATCCGCCCATATTTCTTGTTTCTTCTTGTTAACTTCTTGCAGTAGTTACTTGTAGGTTTCGGTGTATGGCAAGAAGCTGGTCTTGACGTACTTCTATGAAGAATTGTTTCTTTGCTAGCACGTATGTAAGAAGTGATTGTGTAAGCTTGGTTAGACTTAGTGATTTATTGAGGAAGTTGGCTTTAACTTTTTCTGTCTTCCAGTTTTTTTTCCTTTTTTTAGATATTCCCAAATAATACCTAATGCTTAGATTACATCTGGTGCAAATTTTAAACGGAACTGGGTTCTGCGTATACTTAGTGATAGTTTGGCCAGATTTTAAGGCCTACTATTGGTTGTCATAGCAATTAATGCTCGCTCGTTGATGTGTAGATCTTACATATTTTGAGGACTTTACATAAGGACTTTATTAGACTAAATAATTTTACCATAAAAAGCGTGGGGTGCTGTTTACCAATTAATATATTTGATAATAAAAGTAAAGTCTCTAAGAGAAAAATGTAAAAATCATAAAAAGCACCCCACGCTTTTGATGGTAAAATTATTTATCCCAAGCGTGTTGGAAATTAAAATTATTTTTCAATTTTTTAGTTCGGTTTTCTAATAAAGCGTGTTTTTTTAGTTTTTTAAAACTATTATTTATTTATTTTTATTTTAGTTTTAATATTTTACAGAATAAGATAAAAATGTAAATATCTTTAAATTCGATACTATTGTAGTATGAGCTAAAAGTAATACTCTTCTAAAAAAAAACCTCCCAGCCGGATTTGAACCAGCGACCTATGGATTACTGAAATTATATACCATTAGAGTTCACCGCTGTACCATCTGAGCTGTTACAACAATTGACTAAAAAGTCGACAAGTCTTCAACCTATTATACCAGTTATATTATTTTTGGTCTGGACATCTTACCTCAATATTAATGTTGATTTGTTCTTGGACATGTTTCAAAACAATTCTGTTTTATCGTCAGCTTTCCCAGACTGGGAAAGCTGACGATAAAACAGAATTGTTTTGAAACATGTCCAAGAACAAATCAACATTAATATTGAGGTAAGATGTCCAGACCAAAAATAATATAATTAAAATAACCTCAAAATATAACTCCTAAAATTAAATAACTATTATACCAGTTTTAATTTTTTTTTATTTTCTGATGATTCTGGCCAGGATTTACAAAATATGGAATTATTGTACTGTCACGGATCCTTTACAAGTACACAAAGTTTCAAGTCGATCCAATGTTTCTAAGTGGGTGAAAATCGTGTTAAAAAATTCCGTTACATAGATACAAAGACACTTTTTTTTATATTTTCTGATGATTCTGGCCATGATTTTAGAAAATAAATATGAATTTATTGTATTGTCACGGGTCCTTTACACGTATACAAAGTTTCAAGTCGATCCAATGTTTCTAAATGAGTGAAAATCATGTTCAAAAATACCGTTACATAGCTACAAATAAACTTTTTTTGATTTTCTGATGATTCTCGCCATGATTTTAGAAACAAAATATGAAATTATTGTATTGTCACGGGTCTTTTACAAGTATACAAAGTTTCAAGTAGATCCAATGATTTTAAGTGGGCGAAAATCGCGTTACAAGATTCAGTTACATAGATAGATACAGGTCAAGTTAATATAAAGTGTGTAAAATAAGATACATACAATGTTATTTATAAATATGGGTCGCACGGGCAGTAAGCCGTACGTGCTGTTGACAGTCCGTTATAATAAGTTGATGTTTGGTAATAACATACTTAAAACAAAAAAAGATAACACAATATTTATTATAATTAGATAACAATACAAATACATCATACATTAACTTAATTAGATAGAATTATTAAGAATTAATGGTATTGCAATTTGTTAACATATTTATTTATTCATGAATGAGTGTTGTTCTTATTTCCGCGTTTTGTCCAGGAATCTACTCAAGTTTATCCAATTTTCTGGGTTTACCAATAACTCGTAGCATGGCAATCTTTCACGATTTGAATTTAGAAATCTTTCCGGTAATAACTGACGCCTCCAATATTCCAAATCGTTACATTTTCCTAATATATGTATCTCGTCTTCAGATCTCCCACACTTTGGACATATTCGCATATCATGATCGACGCTAATTTTTAAAAATTCCCATGCCCCTAACCTGAACCAAGCAAGCCTGTTCTCTCTTTAAATCCTAGATCGAGTATATAAGATTCTTTTCCCCAAACTTGTTTTAGGTCTCTTTGTAAAAACAGTGATAGTTTTCCCGCACATGCGGCCAGAATATTTTGTCGGTTTATATCTAAGTACCTCCTTCTTTTTTTTCTCCACACATTCTTGCGATTTTCAGTCCCTTTTTCCCCATACCCAACCCATTCCAATCTTTTGGAGTTCTCTCCTAATCTCGTCTGCCCAGAATTTCATATTTGCGTTCCTAATTTGGTGGTCGTAACAAATTGCTCTGAGCATTGTATCCTCTACTTTGTAGCGTGATTCCCAGGTATTTTAAATGGGGGACATTACTAGGATGGTCGGTTAATTGTTCTTAGAAGCTCGTTATTCAAACTTAAGATTCTTTTACGAGCATGAAAATCTTCAGATCGGACCTCACGGCTTAAAGTTCCTCCTGGAGGACTTGTCTCTTGGACTTTTCCATCCTGAAAAATCAATCTACCCGACCGGGTTTGAACCCGCGACACTCTGGACCAGAGGTAACGGACATAACCATTAGTTCACTGCGGCCGACCTTCTCAACAATACCTTCTACAATTTTCCATTTCTGTTGTTGATGCGAATGGACCATTTCCGAGCTTCATTGTTTTCGAAATTTCTCTCAAGAAATGGGTCGTGTTATAAACAGATGGTAATCTGAAGGCTATGCTTTATGTAGTGATCCCACTACAGGCCTCAGGAGTACTTTGGGGTAGTAGGAGGTTAGGGCTCCAGTTTTTTCTAGACAATCAGCACTTTATATCAGCCGGGTTGTCAGCTCTGCCTGACGGCCGCCTTTACCCCCAGAACAAGCGTATGGTACTCATTTCAGTTAAATGCTGTGTCGATCCCATGGGCGTAGTGCCTCCAGAAGGTTTGGTTAAGTTCAAAAATACTAATCCCACCGGGACTAGAACGTAGAAGCAGTACAATTCCCCTCTTTTTCTGAATTTTTGTCATGGTTGTTCGTACAATATGAAATTCGGTCGGATTTGAACCAGTGACTCTCAGACTTTCTTTATCTCCTTTCAGTTGTTGAGAATGAAGATTCGTATCGTCTGCACTCCCATTTGGAATATACTTTCAGTGAATCACAGCTACAAAATTCCACCAGACAAACATCACCACATGAAAAAACCGATATTAATTTTGAGACAACTTAATGCCCCTTTAAAATAGGTTGATATAAAAACGTAAATGTATGCAGTAAAATGCAACGCAAAAAAAATTGTATATTCGGTTCTACGCTGCCATCTGCATGTGTTTTTTATTTACAGGCGATCCAGTGATTGGCATGGGAATGTAGCTGTCAAACCGAATGCTTATGTCTGTAAAATAAAAGCCACGGGCTATTTTTAAGTCATTCATTAATATTAAAATGTATCAAACATCCGACTGGAAAATATTTTCAAAATTCGTATTTAATTAATGCTAAACACCAGTGAATATTACTGATTCGATATATTTAACGTAAGTTGAATTATGATGGTTTAGTTTAAATATTCATGTTGTCAAATATACCACATTTCTGATATACATAACGTAACTTACATTACTGATATGTAGAGTGTCATCATCATCATAGTACATTCACGAATTTAGGCCATTTGTTGACCTGTTTCGGCCTCAAGAGAAACACCATCCAAAAATCTTTTGAGTGGACGTCCTTGTCTTCTTCTTCCTGCAGGTTGATATCTTAACATTTGTTTGGGTATTTCTGTGATCTTCCATTCGATGAACATGTTGCATCCATCTTGACTTTTAATCAGAAATTTTGTTTTCTAAAGATTCCATGTGTAATTCTTCTAAGATGTCTTCATTTTTTTTGTGATCTAGTAGTGTGTATCCTGCAGTCCTCCGAAGGTATCTCATTTCAGCAGATCTAAGTCTTTGTATATCCTTCTGTGTCAACGTCCATACTTCGCTACTATACAAAAGAGTTGTAAGAGCCACTTTTAATCTTGAATGCTTTTGGACTAACTGCGGCTTGAAGATAGAATTTATTAACCCTAAAATTCTTAAAACTTTAGATATTTTTGCATTTACATCCTTTTCTTCTTCATATGATATATTGCATCATATATATGTAAATTATTCACCTGCTCCAAAATTTTATTGTCCAGTACAATTTTACTTCTGACAGGATCTACACCTTGAAATGCCATGTAGAGTGTGTGACTCTTAAAACTATCCAGCTCCTTTTTGTTTGTGATAGAGTTTGATAAAATACTAGGGCGCTTCAGGGGTATCAAACTATTCAAAATTCAGTAAGGATCCACTTTCCTGTTCGGATATTGCATACAATGTTTAGAGGATAAAAAGTTTACATTTTATTATATGGGTCGGAAACCTGGACAGTAAGTAGAAAACAAGCCAACAAGCTGTTAGCAGTAGAAATTGATTTTTGGAGGCGATCGACACGAATTTCAAGAAGGGATAATGTCAGAAACAGTACAATAAGGGAAATTACGCAAGTTAACCCTTAAATTAGCAAAACACAAATTTTTTCTGTTAGTTATTTGAACGTGGCGGACCGCAGTGTGAACAGAATCTTGTATAAGTGTTATTATTAGGTATATTGTATAATTTGACACTTATTTAACTTGTTTCTTTCTGTTCGTTTTCTTCTGATTTATTTAAAATATTAGATTAATTTAACCAACTGATGTATCCAAAAGGATACATTACGAATTTAAGGGTTAAAAAAAACACATTAGGAAAAATAAAAGAAAAGCGTTTGAATCGGTACGGACACCTCATAAGAATGGAAGAAGAGAGAATACCAAAGAAGTTCCTTAATTGGATATCAAATGGGAGAAGTGGAAATATATAAAACTATTATTCATATAAAACTATTATTCTACCAGTTATATTATATGGATGCGAAACATGGACTCTTACTTTAAGGGAGGAAAGGATATTACGAGTATTTGAGAATAAAGTTCTTAGGAAAATTTTTGGACCAAAGAGAGATGAACAGACAGGTGAATGGAGAAGACTACATAACAATGAACTACATGGTCTTTATAGGAAGCCAGATATAATGAGAACAGTTAAGTCTCGTAGACTGCGATGGGCAGGACATGTGGCACGAATGGGGAATGAAAGACGTGCATGGAAGATTCTTGTAGGAAAACCAGAGGTAAACGCCCAGTTGGTAGACTAAGGATGAGGTGGGAGAATAACATTAAATATGATTTGAGGGAAGTAGATTATACAGGGATGACTGGAAAACATTGGCTCAGGATAGGGATATATGGAGAGCTTATGTCCGCGCGGCCATGAACCTGCGGGTTCGATAGTGCTAGTGAGTTATTTAGTTAGAAGTGGAAGAGGTTAGCCTAGAGAACGATGGATGGATGAATGGAGTGAAGAGAAGTGTGGAAGCTAGAGAATTGAGAGAAAAAGTTGCTTTAGACAGGGACCCCTGGCGTCAAATCACTTTGAGTTGAAGGAAAAACACTGTATTGTGAAATATTCCTAAATAAAAAAATGTCTACAACTCAACGGTACTAGTAAGCTGTTAATTTATGCTGATGATGTATTATTGTTACGCGATAGTAAAACAACGAAATTGAGTACTACTAAGAAATTAAAGCTGGAGGTAAACACTTTTAAATCCAAATATATGGACACACAGAGAAAAAAAAATATATAATGTAAATGGACATTTAACGAAAAGTGAGGGATATTTTGAAGAAGTGGCTGAATTCAAATACCTACGTATAATATTTACGAACAAGAATGAGGTACACAAACGAATTATACAAAGCTCAATTCTGGTAACGCCTGCAATTATGCATTACAGGGACTCTTCTCGTCTCATCTTCTCTACAAAAAATATTAAACTGAAAATATACACCGGAAAATTGGACGTTGAAGCAAAAACACAGAAATAAATTATTAGTCACAGAAATGGACTTTTTAAGAGGATCGGCAAGAATATAAAAATTAGATAAAATAAAAAATAATACAATAAGAGAAATAATTAATGTAGAAAAGGATATTGTACAAGAGATTGAAGAAATCCAACTAAGATGGTATGAACATATAATGAGAAGAAGGGACACAGAAACAAACAAAGAAATATTGAAATGGATACCTCCTGGAAAAGTGAAACGTGGTAGACCAAAACCAACGTGGATAAAGGGAATTCTAGACAACATAAAGAAGAGAAATATGACAGAAGCAAACACGCAAGACCGGGAAGTGTGGAGAAAAGAAATTGTATATTTTGATTGAGGATACCTGTGTAAACAACAGAAACAGTCCTGAAATTGTATTGTAAGCCCATGTTTTTACAGAGATTTAGGCACTCTCTCCCTACAGGGAAGAATTTGAACCATACTAATTTAGTTACACTTGTTTTCGTATAGATGTCATTTTTGAGTGGTACGTGGTCAGCGTTCCGCCTCATACTGACATCTGAAATAAAAAAATATATATATGTATTAAACTGTTAATCATCCAGTTATATAATTTGGATATAAAACATGGACTCTTACTTTGAGAGAGGAGAAAAAGTTACGAGTATTTGAGAATTGGTTTCTTAGGAAAATTTTTGGACAAAGAGAAATGGACAGTCGAATGGAGAAGTCTACTTAACAAAGATGTCTACTTAACAGTGAGCTTCATGATCTTCATGGGAAGCCAGATATCAAAATAGTTAAGTCCACCGCTGTGATCTCGAGCTAGCGTGCTGCCTTGTCACGAAGCGGGCCCGGGTTCGATTACCGGTCGAGACAGTTTTTCTGGGTGAGGTTTTTTCGGGTCTTTCCTCACCTGTAAGACAAATGTCAGGAAAACGTTAAGGCCCAAACGGTCCCCGAAATCATATGACCATCATCATCATCCTTATCATTATCATCATCTTTCACCGGTGTGGAAAGCAACGGGAAGCTACGACACGTACAATTCCCTAGTAAAGCTGTAAAGCATAGCATGAATACGCTATGATTGCAGTGAAAGACCTGCCCTCGGGCAGAATTACTATTGATGGATGGAAGTCTCCTAAACTGGGATGGGCAGAACATGTTACACGAATGGAGAACGAAAAATGAGCATGGAAGCTCCTTGTAGGAAAATGAGAAGGGAAAACACCCAGTAGCTAGGCCAAGAATTTTAATAATAATAATAATAATAATAATAATAATAATAATAATAATAATAATAATAATAATAATAATGCTTTATTTTAGCTGGCAGAGTTAAGGCCATAAGGCCTTCTCTTCCGCTCAACCAGCGAATGTAGAATTATACTTATTACAATTTTAAGATGATATTAAAATACAGATAAACAAAATGCAATAATGTGATCTAATACTAGCTAATACTAACAAAAACATGGAATTTAACAAAATTAAAGTGATATAAAATACAGTAAGTAGCTTCCTAGATGATTATTTATAGAATGTTGTATGAGTTAATGTTTTCATTTCTATTTAAATAATAATAGTGATTGACAGTCCCTGACATGACTGGGAAGTGAGTTCCATGCTCTAGTCATAGATATTGTGTAAGATTCAGAGTATAGACATGTCCTGTGCTGTGGTATCAAAAGTAAAGAAGAGGTGTAAAGAATGAGATGTGAGAATAATAACATTAATCATGTTTTGAGAAAGCAGATTATACAGGGGATGACTGGGAAACATCTTAGGATAGGGATGTATGGAGAGTTTTAATCCGCGTGTACGATAGTACCAGTGAGTTAGTTAGTTATGGGGAATTAACCAGTGTAAGTCTCCACCAATGCATTATATCTTAAACCGCTCGGCTACGGCGAGTCCCGAACGGTCATGTATTTTTTTTCTGAAAAGAAAGTGTCAATTCCCTACTACATTTCTATGAATATCAGTTTAATTTCTCAACAATTTCTGTTCATACTTTGCAGTTTTCTAATTTTCAAATATGTTTTCACCCTAGAAGTTTCTGAGTGGTCAGTGACTGAATTTTCGCTTCGCTGGAAACTCCATGGTCATGAATTTAATGCTTTAATGAAGGTTTAATAGTGTTAAATTAGTGTTCAGGGCTACTTTGTACTGGCTATCTAGGTCACATTTTTCCCTACTTGTTACAGGCAACTTCCTACCACCATCTAATATTACGCCACAATTTCAGACTAACTCATCCATTTTGATTCTAATTTTAACTTGGCCATTTATTGCTTATCTCTGAACTTTTATTGTTTTATTCATTTCAGCTCTCCTAATGCTACTCCGTTTGACCTCTTTTAAATCGGTAATTAGTTTATTTGAACTACTTCTTTTAAAGAGTACCTAAACACGATATTGATTAAAATCTCAGTTCCTCCTGCATAGGAATAATGATTTTGGATACGGCACAGTAAATGCAAATGAGAAAAGAAGGACATTTGGAAGAAGTGACTGAATTCAAATGTCTAGCATCGATTAATTACAAATCCAAATTATATACTTACTTACTCTTACTTACTCACTGGCACTATCGAACCCGTAGGTTCATGGTCGCGCGGACATAAGCTCTCCATACATCCCTATCCTGAGCTAATGCTTTCCAATCATTCCCTGTATAATCTACTTCCCTCAAATCATAGTTAATGTTGTTCTCCCACCTCATTCTTGGTCTACCAACTGGGCGTTTTCCCTCTGGCTTTCCTACAAGAAGCTTCCATGCAAGTCTTAATCCAAATTATATGCAGAAATAAATTAAAAAGACTCAATTTTGGAAACGCATGCTATTATAGGTTACATTATAGGGACTCTTGTCCCAACTTACTTAAAGAAAATAAAAATAGAACATTGAAAAATAGGTATAGCTGTCTTTATTCCATTATATAAAACAATTATTCTACCAGTTATATTATATGGATGCGAAACATTGACTCTTACTTTAAGGGAGGAAAGGAGATTACAGTATTTGAGAATAAAGTTCTTAGGAAAATTTTTGGACCAAAGAGAGATGAACAGACAGGTGAATGGAGAAGACTGTATAACAGTAAATTACATGGTCTTTATAGGAAGCCAGATATAATCAGAACAGTTAAGTCTCGTAGACTGCGATGGGCAGGACATGTGGGTCGAGTGGGGAATGAAAGACGTGCATGGAAGCTTCTTGTAGGAAAACCTGAGAGTAAATGCCCAGTTGGTAGACCAAGAACGAAGTGGGAGAATAATATTAATTATGATTTGAGGGAAGTAGATTATACAGGGGATGATTGGAAAACATCTTAGGATAGGGATATATGGAGAGCTTATGTCCGCGCGGCCATGAACCTATGGGTTCGATAGTGCCAGTGAGTTAGTTAGATAGTCTTTATTCCTAATGAAAGACGTGCATGGAAAACCAGTGGGAAAACTCCCAGTTGGTAGACCAAGAAAGAGGTAGGAGAATAACATTAACCATGATTTGAGGGAAGTATATTATACAGGTAATGGTTGGAAAACATTAGCTCAGGATAGGGATATATGGATAGCTTATGTCCACGCGGCCATTAACCTACGCGTTGGATAATGCCATTGAGTTAGTTAGTTAGTTAGTCATTATTCCAGTTATATTATAAGGATATGAAACCTGGACTCTTGCTTTAAGGAAAGAGAAAAACGATTATTGTTTGAGAATAAAGTTTCTTGAAAAATGTTCGGATCAGAGAGAGTCGAACGGACATGCCAATGGAGGAGACTGCATGACGGTGAGCTACATGATATTTATGAAAAACATAGCAGAATGAACACTTAAGTGCCATAGACTGCAATAGGCGGGACATATGACACTAATAGAGATTAAAAGAGGGGCGTTGAAACTAGGAAAAACAGCGGCGAAAGCGCCCTGAAGGTAGTCCTAGAATAACTTAGAGGTATAATATTAACCTTTATGCCAAATACAATGAACCTGACCTTGTAAATTTTATTAAGTTAAAGAAATTAGAATGGGCTGACCCTGTACAAAGGCTCTCAACAGACCGAGCACCAAAAAAGGTGCTTACAGCAAGTTTTATGGGGAATAGACGAATTGGAAGGCAGAAAAAACGATGGGAGGATGGTATTAAGGAAGATGCTGCAAACCTACTTAAATGTCGCAACTGGAGGCTTGCTTGCTGCGCAAAATAGAAATGATTGGAGAAGTTAAGGGAGGCCAAAGCTCGAATTTGAGCCAATCAGACATTGGATGGATGGAGCGATATTAACAGTGAATCAAGGGATGAAAATCGTACAAGGGATGATTGGAAAACATTAGCTCAAGATATGGATGTATGTAAAGCTTATGTACTCGCGGATATGAGCCTTCAGATTCCATAGCGTTAGCTTAGCTGCTTTTTGTTCCTACCTATCTTAATGTAGACACTTCTTCAAATGTTTTCCTCATTTTTCTTTATTTGTTCATTTATATTATATAATGCAGTCTTACTTGTGACCAAATAGGTTTATCTGCTTTTATTGATGTTTATTTCCAATCTCAATTTCTTAGGTTGGAAATAGAGTATCCTCAGACTTCGCTAAAACAAAAGTATTAAGACAAGGATGCGGGATGTCACCAACATTGTTCAAGATTTATTTAGAAGATGTATTAATGAAATGTAATAAGTCATGTAGGGAGATGGGAATCAACATTAATGACCGTTTACTGCACACTTTATTATTCGCTGATGACCAGATTATAATAGGACAAGATAAAGAAGATACAGAATATATGATTAGAAAGTTGGTAGATGCATTTGAGGTAGGTGGACTGAAGATAAATTATATTAAAGTAGAATATATGGTAATCGGCGGAAATTCGGAAGACCTACAAATAAATAATATGATAATTAAACGTGTTGAAGAATTTAAATATTTTGGATCTATAATGGATAAATCTGGTACTTGTGAAAAGGATATTGTTAACAGAGTAAATTGTGCAAGGAAGGCGATTGGTCTTTTATGGATTAGAAATTTGACCAGAAAAACAAAAAAAGAGATTATACAGACAATAATAGAAAGTATACCTACCTGTGGATCAGAAAGCTGGACAATAAATTAAAGGTTTCGGAAAAAAATCTTGGCGACAGAAATGGATGGATTACCGAGAAGTATGAGAATATCCAGGCTACAGCATATTCGAAATACATATATCAGACAAGAAATGGATGCACAAGAAACTGTTATCAAAAGGATAACAAAGAGAGCTTTACAGTGGTATGGACATGTACAACGGATGTCGGAAGACCAGTGGCCTAAACAGGTGTTGGATTGGATGGTACCAGGCAGAAGGAAGAGGGGGGGAATAGAACAACATGGTATGAGGGAATATATGATGCCATGATGAAGAGGAGTATGGAAAAGGGACAATGGGAGGATAGAAATCTCTGGAAAGCAGGAATCAAGGGCGAACTGCTGTAAAGTTGAAAGCCTGTATTAGGTAGACTATTTAACTCATGCCCCAAATGGGAGTCAATGACCAATCACGTTTCAATGATTTCTGTTTTACAACCAATCAGAGTCGTGTTTCACCAAATATTTATCAGTGTTATAATTACCATATTAAAGAAAGCTCCTCTTTACAATATTGCGTTCCTTTGGCAATAAATAGTATGATCTGGTTGCAGTGATAAACAAAAGAAGCAGTAGAAGCGTACCTATCGTTTCTCATTTGTTTTCAAACATCGCCGTTTACATTAAATATATAAATATTTTAAAATAACTATAGTTAAATAATGATTTGTGAGTAAACAGCTTAATTTTATTCGTTAAATAGTCCTAACAAATGCCACTCTTGATTTCCAAATTCTCTAGATAAATTCACTCCTCACTTCGTGAGTCGTGAATTTATCGATAATTTGGAAATCACTCGTGGCATTACTTATGATAATTTCTTAGTATTACTCAATTTAATGACGCTTGATGTCCCCTTGCTATCCTCTAATACCAACAACTTACCAATACCATTGAGTTGTACTCGTATATTTTTTTTTAATCAACCAATGCCTTACAATGTCCCGCGCCGTAATCGAATGGTTAAGGCTAGAAATCTAGGCGCAGAGCTACAGGACTTGCGCTGGTTCGAGTCCCCATGGGGGAATACATTTTCTCATAGAATTTCGGCGAGTATGGGACCGGTGCCCACCCAGCATCGTGAGGCATTTGGGTACCTACAATAAGTAGCGACTCCAGGTTGAGAAGACCAGCTATAACGGCTGAGGGACCCGACATGCTGCCCACATGTCACCCCTACGCTGGCTAGATGATCATCTACCTCTGTGATTAACACATGTGGTTGTGAGGCTAGCAGCCGACTGATTAGCCCAAGGGCCTTCTAGGTCTGTCGCGCTTGGAGTAATGTCTTACATTAGATTCTTCCAGCCTATACTTTATTTCAGCCTCTCTGTTCATTATGTTTTTGAATAACGCACAACTGCAAGTTTTAAGTTTTTATCTTAACTGTGCCAAATATTGATTATGCTTTTGCTCTAAAGGGGGGGGGAGATGGATTATTAGTCTGAAATGGAACTTAGAATGTGTTTTAATGTATTGGTGCTAGTCCTGAGTTACTGGTGTACACAGTATTAATAGTAAACATGGCTCCAGGGTTGACAGACACCTTGACCAAGTGTCAGATGACTGGAGACAGATGCTCACCAACTGGCAGTCCAATAGGGTGATATTCTCTCATTCCACACAAATCCTGTCTAATAAATCATACATAATCAGAATTTGAGACCACAAAATGTATTAATTTTCTTGACAATGTTGAGCTTTGTTTTTCGTAAAGTCTCGCCAATGCATTCAATAAAATACATTGGTTTAATTAATTTAATAATTAAAAAAACTAATGAAAAATGAATCTGTAGATATTAAATTGGTGTCAATTTATTCAACATACAAATTTATAATAACTCAGGAATATGCTTGATTTGTTTTGACTGCGGTCCGACACTTTTAAATAAGATAAATTAACTAACTCACTGGTTCAGTCGAACTCATAGATTCTGTGAGGTTCATGGCAGTGCGGGCATCAGCTCTCTATATATCCCTATCCTAAACTAATGTTTCCAATCATCCCCCGTATAATCCATTTCCCTCAAATCATGGTTAATGTTTGATATATAAACATTTTTGTGCCGTATATAACACATGTCCACCGCTGTGGTCTCGAGGTAGCGTGCTGCCTTGTCATGCAGCGGGCCCGGGTTCGATCCCTGGTGGGACAGTTTTTCTGGGTGAGGTTTTTATCGGGGTTTTTCCTCATCTGTAAGACAAATGTCAGGAAAAATTTAAGGCCCAAACGGTCCCCGAAATCATATGGCCATCATCAGCATCCTTCACCGGTGTGGAAAGCAACGGAAAGCTACCACACCTATAATTTCCTAGTAAAGCTGCAAGCATAGCATGAAAATGCTGCGATTGAAGTGAAGGACCTGCCTTCGGGCAGAATTACTATGGATGGATATAACACACATTTAGTTCCTGTAGATGAAGCATGTCTTCGAAAAGCTTTGAATTTCATTAATATACTAAGATTACAACAGAAATTATTATAGTTGAGGACGACTGTGTTACATAAGATTCAAAAACCTTTTTAATTGAAATAATTTTAACCTCAGTGATGTTCAAACATGATTATTAAAAGTATATGATTGTTATTTTCCCACCTCTTTCATGATCACCTACTGGGCGTTTTCCATCTGCTTTTCCTACAAGAAACTTCCATGTCACTCTATCATACCCATTCATGCCACATACCCTTCTCATCATGGTCTAACTAACTCACTGGCACTATCGAGCCCGTAGCTTCATGACCGCGCGGACATAAGCTCTCCATACATCTCTGTCCTGAGCTAATGCTTTCCAATCATCCCCTGTATAATCTACTTCCCTCAAATCATAATTAATGTTATTCTCACACCTCATTCTTGGTCTACCAACTTGGCGTTTTCCCTCTGGTTTTCCTACAGGAAGCTTCCATGCACGTCTTTCGTTCCCCATTCTTGCCACATGTCATTCCATTGTAGTCTACGAGACTTATCTGTTCTTATTGTACCTTGGCTTCCTATAAAGACCATGTAGTTCACTGTTATGCAGTCTTCTCCATTCACCTGTCTGTTCATCTCTCTTTGGTTCAAAATTTTTCTAAGGACTTTATTCTCATATGCTCGTAATCTTCTTTTCTCATTTAAAGTAAGAGTCCATGTTTCGCATCCATATAATATAACTGGTAGAATAACAGTTTTATATATTTTCAGTTTAACTTTTTTTTTTAAAGGAGTTGGGACGTCAAAAGTCTCTGTGTTGCATAATAGCACGCATTTTCAGAATTGAGTCGATGTTTAATTTCTTTGTGCATCTCATTCCTATTTGTGATTATTGTTCGTAGGTATTTGAATTCAGCCACTTCCTCAAAATTTCCTTCATTTGTCATTAGCTGTCCATTTCCATTGTAATCATAGCGTACGTGACTTAACTGGTTTCCTAGATAGATGAAGTGGTATACTGTTATGAATATTCTTCTCTAACAAACTGGAAGGTGTTTTAAGAAGATTGCTAACACTGAGCTACAGGATCTTTATAGGAAACCATTTGTAATAAGAATACTTAAGTTTCGTAGACTGCGACGTTCAGGACATGTGGCATGAATGGGGATGAAAGAGGGGAATGGTTATTCCTTGTAGAAAAACCAGACGAAAAGCGTCCCAAAATATATATATACTGTTATATTTCCAGTTAATTTCTCATCATCAATGGCAGTCATGGATTAGGCCATTGGCCTGTTCCGCTTCAGGAAAGAAATTGATCCCTCCATCTCTTCTTAGGTCTTCCTGGGTCTCTTCGCCCTATGGGTCTGTAGTTCAATAGCTGCAGAGGTAGTCTATTGTTTGGCATTCTCAGAAGGTGTTCATGCCAATTATTTTGATATTTTTGAATGATTTCAGTTATTGCTGGTGTGTTGAGAGCTTTGCGGATATCTTCATTACGTATGTGATCATAAAGCGTATAACCCGCTAAAGGTCTTAATAACTTCATTTCTGCAGCTACTATCCTATTTAATTTACCTGTAGTAAGAGTCCAGGTTTCAGAACCATAAAGTAGAGTTGGAAGAGCCATTGTTTTATAAAATTTTAGAATTGTATCTGGACGTACTTTTCGGAAAAGAATGTTTTTTATTGTTCCTATAAGTTTTTGAAATTTGACCAATTTTATGTCTATGTCTTTACATGTGTCGTAGGAAAGATTGCAGCCAAGATAAGTAAAGTTATTAACTTGTTCTATTATATTGTTGTTAATAACAATTTTGTTCGTATTGGTATTTTCCCTTGAAACGCCATAGTTTTTGTCTTACTCACCGAAATTTGTAAATTATAATCTTGGGTTATATTTGACAATCTATGTACTGCTCTTTGTAGGTGATCTTCAGAAGTAGCCAATATTACCTGATCATCTGCATACATTAATGTGTTGAGGGGTCGACCATCAATCATAAAGTGGATAGGAAACATTGTTATTTTATTTCAAGGCGGGAGAAAAGATTTCGAATATTTGAGACTGAAGTTCTTAGTTAAGGGAGGCGATGGGTGAAATTTTCGACATTTTCGGTAAAATTTAGCATTTTTTTGTTTTTTTGTATTAAAAATACTATGTACATTAAAGTGAAGTTTCAGTGTCCTATGGCGCTTATAAGTCTTCCTAATGACTGTAGGAGGGCATGTGTGCTACATTTTCAATTTAACTGTATGCACACTTTCAAATTGGCTTTTCCACACTTTTTATTTTCATTGCATTTCAATACATTCAAATCAAAATAGAATTGACAAATTTAATGATAGAAGCCACGAAATTTTCACTGCATGTCCCACATACTATGGCTAATAAGTCTATGCATGGATTTTAAAACAAGGTTGATCGTTTTTTAATAAAAAATGTATATGTATAGTAATTTTAAAAAACATTAAATTTTCATATGCAGAGGATGTATATATTTTTTCTTCCTTTATTATGATATAGAAACGTTAATGCATAGTGTTGTTCTAAGCAAGTTAGTGGTCGAGTAGAAAACAATTCAAAAAATTTACTAAAAAATTACGGGACTAATTAAACATTTTAATATGCAAAGTTGTAAATGGATTTTCTTCAATAATTCAAAACCTTGTAGTAAATATCA
The DNA here is from genome assembly GCA_030220185.1 of Diploptera punctata. Lineage (NCBI taxonomy): Eukaryota > Metazoa > Arthropoda > Insecta > Blattodea > Blaberidae > Diploptera > Diploptera punctata. Next base: position 2,829,495 of record JASPKZ010007250.1, on the reverse strand, counting down.
ATAAAACTAAATATATGGTCACACGTAGAAATTCATTAAATAATGGAAATGGACAGCTAATGACAAATGAGGGAAATTTTGAGGAAGTGGCTGAATTCAAATACCTAGGAACAATAATCACAAATAGGAATGAGATGCACAAAGAAATTAAACATAGGCTCAATTCTGGAAATGCGTGCTATTATGCATTGCATAGACTCTTGATGTCCCAACTCCTTTCAAAAAACGTTAAGCTGAAAATATATAAAACTATTATTCTACCAGTTATATTATATGGGTGCGAAACATGGACTCTTACTTTAAGAGAGGAAAGGAGATTACAAGTATTTGAGAATAAAGCACTTAGGAAAATTTTTGGACCAAAGAGAGATGAACAGACAGGTGAATGGAGAAGACTACATAATAATGAACTACATGGTCTTTACAGGAAGCCAGATATAATAAGAACAGTTAAGTCTCGTAGACTGCGATGGGCAGGACATGTTGCACGTATGGGGAATGAAAGACTTGCATGGAAGCTTCTTGTAGGAAAGCCAGAGGGAAAACGACCAGTTGGTAGACCAAGAATGAGGTGGGAGAATAACATTAACTATGATTTGAGGGAAGTAGATTATACAGGAAATGATTGGAAAGCATTAGCTCAGGATAGGGATGTATGGAGAGCTTATGTCCGTGCGGTCATGAACCTACGGGTTCGATAGTGCCAGTGAGTAAGTAAGTAAGTAATTCAAAACCTTGTAAGCCTGGAAGGATGAAACTTCAGTATAATATTAACTATTATGACATGAATGTGTGTACAAAAAATCATGTATGTAGCTCAAAAGATGTAGAAAATAGACATTTCACCCATCACCCCCCTTAAACATTTGGACCAAGGAGAAACGAACAGACTGGTGAATTGAGAAGATAGCGTAACATTGAGCTACATGATCTTTATAGGAAACCAGATTTGATAAGAACAGTTAGGTTTCGTAAACTGCGATGGCAAAATATGTGGCATGAATGAAATTAAAGAAGAACCTGGAAATTCCTTGTTGGAAAACCAGAGGGCATGCGACCAGTAATTGGGCCAAAAATGAGGTGGAAGAATAATGATCTGAGGGTGGTGAATTACACTAGTAGTCCAAGATCCGGCTGCAAGATTACTACGTTCATCGAGTGTATCAACAAAATCTATTTTTTTCATAAAATTGCGAATGACTGAATACATTTTTGCCGAGTTGCCTATTAAAATTCGGCCGCCAGTTTGTTTAATTAAAATATAATTTATTTATTTATTCGAAATAATTTGATTTACTTGTTATTAAAATAAATTATAATCCAGTTCGCAGAAATCGATGTATAGAGCTTAAAAAGTTTTGGTTGCCATTGCACACTTCGCCGTAAACCTCCTCGCGGCTACATCAGGCTGTGACACCAATCAGTAATAAAATGGCGGCATGTACGTATTTATTGTTTCAAATAAAGTTAAATTAATTTTAAATGCTGTGATTTGTTTCGTATAATGTATATTAACACTACCTTTTGGATATATTTTCTGTATATACATTGTACGTAGTGTGCATAAAGGGCAGTGGTTTTACTTCCCGCTGTAAGGGAACAATAAAAAACAATAAATACGTACTCACCGCCATTTTATTTTCTGATTGGTGTTACAGCCTGTTGTGGCCGCGAGAAGGTTTATGGCCAAGTATGCAATGGCAGCCAAAACTTTTTAAGCTCTATACATCGTTTTCTTCGAACTGTATTATAATTTATTTTAATTACAAGGAAATCAAATTATTTAGAAGAAATTAATTAATTATATTTTAATGAAACATACTGGCGGCGGAATGTTAATGGGCTACTCAGCAAAAATGTATTCAGTCATTCACAATTTTATGAAAAAAATATATTTTGTTCATACATTGGATGAACGTAGTAATCTTGCAGCCGGATCTTGGACTACAGGGATTACTGGAAAAAAATACTTGAGGATAGAGACACTGTTCGCGCGGCCATGATCTTTCGAGTTCGATAGCGCCAGCGAGTTGGTTACTTAATGGTATTCACGAAGTTTTGCTGGATTTGAATTAGAAACCTTCAGGTCTCTCGCATTACCAATGAGTTCCCACTTGTTTCATTATATATTAAATACAGTTATTAAGAGAATAAGATCAGGTGTTAAATACTTTTTTATGGAGATAATAAAAATTCAGTGGTAAATTTTCCATGAGCATTAAATCTCCCTGATTCCCGGAAGATTTGGATTCTTTTGTATTGTTAGCGGTGAAACTGTGCTCATAGCCTGGTAGTTATGATTTGTAGGTAATTCCAAGCCCGGAGTTTCATTTTATTGCAGTGTCTCGCTAAACCACTTTAAATTCATTGTGCCCCTTGAATAAAACCCTAGTCCTCTATAAATGAATTACACGCACAAGTGTTTAAATTCGAATTCGTGGAATTTAACAATCGTCAGATTATAGTTTATTCAATACATTTCATGTTGTATTTATGTATTAATATAAATCAAATAAAGATTTTAATCGATTTTGTATTTTAGCTCAGATACGACCACTAATAATCCCTCCCTATTAAATGTAGATTATTATATACAACTTTCCTCAAGGACAAAGTGATACAGACAATTAATTTTTGGAATTGATGAAATACATTTTGTAAATACATTTAAAAAATTCAAATTGTAGGCCTAATTGAAGTATACATACTATAAAGTAGAAATTTCGTAAATATGGTTTCTTAAAATTGAAATTGATCCTCTAGTGGCAGCGTTGGCAATTTTAGAAAGATACACCGTGTCCAAATGTAAGGAATTCCAAAATTTGGCAAGTACCATGCTTAGGATTTCTAGGTAAGTTCTATTTTTTTGGATATTTAGAATTTTTGCCCATACTTCTTTTTTTTTTTCTCTCATTTTAGCGAGGATAATCTCATGAAAATATGTTTTTCCTTCTGGATTTCTTCGTGTTGAGGCTTGCAAGTAAAGTTGAGATTGTTTAGGACGGGTTACTGGCCCGACGCTAAGAATTTCAATGGTAGGGCTGCTACCTTTTAGTCACTGGACAGACATTATGATTCCGCATTTACTCAATACCTGATGGAACGGTTGTACCGCCGACTCTAGGTCCTCAGAGGCTCGTTTGTTAAAACGGGTTGTTCCACGAGAAGATGAGGATGGTGTTTCTCTTGTTGCCGAAACAGGTCAACTAATGGTCTAAATTCGTGATTGTACTATGATGATGTCGATGATGATGAAATATGTTGTTTTTTTTTTAATGATAGAGCTCCACCAGTATTTTCTATTAGATACTGAAAACGACATCAACTACCTAAATAACTAACTTCTGTCACTATGGAACCCGTAGGCTCATGACCGCGCGGTCATGTCTCCGGACATTCCTCTCCTGAGCTAATGTTTTCCAATCATTCCCTGTATAATCTACTTCCCTCAAATCGTGTTTAATGCTATTCTTCCACCTCATTCTTGGTCTACCAACTGGGCGTTTTCCCTCTGGTTTTCCTACAAGAAGCTTCCGTGCACGTCTTTCACTCTCCATTCGTACCACATGTCCTGTCCATTGCAGTCAACGAGACTTAAATGTTCTTTTTTATATCTGGCTTCCTATAAAGAGTATGTAGTTCATTGTTAGGAAGTCTTCTCCATTCACCTGTCCATCTCTCTTTGTTCCAAAATGTTTCCTAAGAACTTTATTCTCAAATACTCGTAATCTCCTTCCCTCCCTTAAAGTAAGAGTCCATTTTTCGCATCCAGATAATATAACTGGTAGAATAACAGTTTTATATATTTTCAGTTTAATGTTTTTGAAAGGAGTTGGGAAGTCAAGAGTCTCTGTAATGCATAATAGCACGCATTTCCAGAATTGAGCCTATGTTTAATTTTTTTGTGCATCTCATTATTATGTGTGATTATTGTTCCTAGGTATTCAAATTCAGCCACTTCCTCAAAATTTCCCTCATTTGTCATTAGGTGTCCATTTCCACTATATAATATATTTCTACGTGTGACCACATATTTAGTTTTATTGATATTTACTTCCAGTCCCAATTTCTTAGTGTTAATAGTGTGGTTACTGATAATTTTAATAAAATAAAAAGCTGCTACTTTAGTTTACTTCTCATTTGCGTTTTATTATTAAATAAATAGTTATTTGTCACAAACTGATTGACTATTACATTTTACAACTGAAATTATTATATAATTATAATATTATTAGGTCATACAGTGGTAAGATATAACTTCCTAGGTTGCGAAATATCATGCACAGCGGAATCAGATATAAATAGCAAACTAAATAAGTTTAATTATATAACAGGAAAGACTCTATAATGAAATTATACAAGACAATGGCAATTCCTATTATTACTTATGGATCCGAAACATGGACAGTGACAACACAACAATCTGCCAGAATACAAGCTGCTGGAATGAAATTCCTCAGACCAATAGCAGGATACCAAGGAACAGACAAAAAACATAACACAGAAATAAGACAACTAAAAGTAGAGGAATTAAACACAACAATAGTGAAATACAGAACAAACTGGAAAGACCACTTGACAAGAATGACTGAGAATAGAATACCAAAAGCAGAATTCAGCTATTCACCAATGGGAAGAAGAAGAAGTTTGGAAAGACAAAAGAAGAGATGGAAACAGCAGCAATTTGGAGCCGGAACAGGCTAGTGAATAAGCTTAAACCGTGATGATGATGATGATGATGATGAAGATGGATTAGGTCATACTTTTTATGTTACAGTGCATATTGTTTTGTACATTTTGTCATAACTGCATTTTGTGTATATTTAGGTAGTTTTTAGGTTTTAATCCTAAATTAGTCCTTTTGACTTGATGTGAAAACAGGTCAAAAGGCCTAATTTCACGAGACAGAAGAAGAAGAAGAATAATCCTAGTCCTAATAATTACAATATATGTAGCCTAATACCTGTCCCTCCTTAAAATTTGTTACAATATCGCCCTCTGCATTACTGCTGCTAGAAGTCTTCGCTTCGTCATAACACCTCGAAATTGAAAAACGGCGACGATCCGCATAGTATGGGTCTGGGCATATATTTAAAAAAAATGGGGGAGATGAAAGAGTGAGAAGAGTTAAGGTGAAGAGAGTATCCAATATCACATAGAATATTTCAACACCTTCTCTCTATCTCTCTCTGTCTCAATGATGACCCGGAAGCCCGCATGAATCTATAATCTCAAAGAGAGTTCTTTCTCATAAAAAAACTTATCAAGCACAGGAATTTTGTATGGCTGATAATTTACAAGTTTCTAATGAATGAGGCGTCAAAAGCATTTGTTTCCATTATATCACAAATAAAACTAATCAACTAACTAACTCATTGGCACTATCGAACAAGTAGGTTCATGGCCGCGCGGACATAAGCTCTCCATACATCCCTATCCTGAGCTAATGCTTTCCAATCATTTCCTGTATAATCTACTTCCCTCAAATCATAGTTAATGTTGTTCTCCCACCTCATTCTTGGTCTACCAACTGGGCGTTTTCCTTCTGGCTTTCCTACAAGAAGTTTCCATGCACGTCTTTCATTCCCCATACGGGCAACATGTCCTGCCCATCGCAGTCTACGGGACTTAACTGTTCTTATTATATCTGGCTTCCTATAAAGACCATGTAGTTCATTGTTATGTAGTCTTCTCCATTCACCTGTCTGTTCATCTCTCTTTGGTCCAAAAATTTTCCTAAGTACTTTATTCTCAAATACTTGTAATCTTTTTTCCTCCCTTAAAGTAAGAGTCCATGTTTTGCACCCATATAATGTAACTGGTAGAATAATAGTTTTATATATTTTCAGTTTAACGTTTTTTGAAAGGAGTTGGGACATCAAGAGTCTCTGCAATGCATAATAGCACGCATCATTAGATAATGTTTTCTAATCATCCCCTGTACTCTTTCAAATCATGGTTAATGATATTCCAACCTCTTTCTTGGCCTACATACTGGAGACTTTCCATCCGGTTTTCCTTCATGAGCTTCAAAGCTCCTTTTTCATTCCCCATTCATGCCACATGTCCTGTTTATCACAATCTATGAGAATAAACTGTTCTTATTACATCTGTTTTCTTATAAATACAGTGAAACTTGTCTTAGCCGGATCCTTTATAAGAAGGAAACCTGTAGAGATGGAAAGAAATCTCCAGAACGGTAGATTTTATAAATATGTAAAATGGTCCTGTATAAGCCGGAAACCTTCATAACGCGGAAACGGAATGTTTTTTATTAAAGTACCAATAGTTAATTTTTACGTCAGTAAGACGGAAAATTATCCTTAAGCACATTCTAATTACAGTATTAATGACCACACGTGAAAATTCTGCATTTGACGCTACTGCATTATATCGTTTGCCTTCATGTGTTGCCATTGTATTGCAGAGATAACCTTGTCATGTGTGACAATGGGAAATCCCTCGTTTTTCCTTGCCTGCTTGCGTAACCTGCGAGGGAGTTGGAAAACTCTTCAGTCCTCCTGTAGTTGAGTTCCTTCTCGTTTTTTTTGTAAGAGTTGTTTTGTTTTGCCATGGTAACTGAGCTATGTTACATACACTATTTTGTCTGTATTTCAGTTCAATACGTTATGTCTTTAAAGCGTGCATGTAAAAGCATTATCAAGTTTGTAATTTCGGAAACCTTTATAAAAAGAAAAACTGCCAAGACTGAAATTTATTTGAGGAACCGTCATGTTCCTTCATAGACAGGTTTTACTGTATCGCGTAGTTCATTGTTAAGCAGTCTTATCTATTCACACGTCTTTTCGTCTCTCTTTTCTCCAATTTTTTCCCCTAAGAACTTTATTCTCAAATATCCGTAATTTTTCTCCTCTTTAAATTAAGAGTCCATGCTTTCCATCCATATAAAAAACAACTGGAAGATTAATCGTTTTATGTACTTTATGTTTAATATATTTTTTTGAGAAGTTGGGATGACAGAGTCCAGGAGTAGCATACAATTCAGAATTGACTCTATGTTTAATGTCTTTCTGTGCCTCGTTCTTTCTGTTCCTAGGTATTTGAATATATATATTAATAAAATTTGATTTTTCCTTGTATAGGGTGAGTTGGGAAAATATGATCAAGGTATGAAGTAATGTAGATAATAATAACTGACAACTAAACTCTTCAACATACCTATCTGGAGCTAATGTTTTACAACAATTTCCTATATAGTTCAGCTCCCTAAAATCATGGTTAATATTATAATTAGTAATTAACGTTAAAATTGGGTATGTATAAAAAATGTAATTTTATTTTTCCAAAAATTCTTGTCCTGCGCTTTCTTCTTCTTCTTCTTCTTCTTCTGTCAATTCCATTCTATTCATCCTCCTCCTGATCCCATCCATTCGTTGTTCCCGTGGTTTTCCTCTTCTCCTTGTGCCTCCAGCATTACATTACAAAATCATTTTCGGAATTCTGTCTTCTCTCATTCTTTGAAAGTGTCCAAACCATCTTAATTTTTGTTGTTCACTTACTGCAAGTATATTCTTATCCATTTCCATCATCTTTCTAAATCTTTGCTTTCTAATTTCATCCATTATTAGTTTTCTTGCCACTCTACGCCAATATTCCATTTCTACAACTAATAATTTACTTGCATGAAGTTTTTCAAGTGTCCAAGTTTCAGCTCCATATAAAATTGCATTTTGAACTAATCAATTATAAGTTACAAAATTATTATTATTATTATTATTATTATTATTATTATTATTATTATTATTATTATTATTCAGAGCATATACGAATTAAATTGCTAGGGGCTATTTATGTAGAATTTTAAATGTAAACAAAATTATAATAATGTATATAAAAATAAATACATTTCGTTGTTTATGAATATTTGTATCCTGAGGCATGATATCTGTTGGAGTACTGAATTTTTTACAAAGATTTCAAATTGCAGAGACAATAAATTTTAGTAGGAGTTGTCAGGTATTGAGTCTCTCTGAATACACACAGCTCCTACAAAATCACTATTGGAAGAAGAAAAATATCATCATCATCATCATCATAGTACATTCACGAATTTACCTGTTTCGGCTTCAAGAGGAACACCATCCAGAAGTATTTTCAGTGGATGTCCAGGCCTTCTTCTTCCTGCAGGTTGATATCTTAACATTTGTTTGGGTATCCTGTGATCTACCATTCGATGAACATGTTGCATCCATCTTGACTTATAATCAGAAATTTTGTTTTCTAAAGGTTCCATGTGTAATTCTTCTAAGATGTCTTCATTTTTTTTGTGATCTAGTAGTGTGTATCCTGCAGTCCTCCGAAGATATCTCATTTCAGCACATCTAAGTCTGTATATCCTTCTGTTTCAACGTCCATACTTCGCTACCATACAAAAGAGTTGGAAGAGCCAGCGTTTTATACACTTTTAGTCTTGAATGTTTTTGGACTAACTGTGGTTTGAAGATGAAACCCATAAAAATCTTTGTTACACTCTGTGAAACCCATAAAAATCTGTGTTACGTTCCCCTCTTTTCGTAATAGCCTGTTACCTTGAAAATTGAGTAATTGTATGCATATTATCCACAGTAACTTTTGATGGTATTTTAAGTTAGTATTGAAATATGTTACATTTTGAATATAGTGACAAGTGGAGTTATACTCTGTATGTAGGAGATAAAAACAAGGTTATGCTAAGTTTTGTCAGTCAAGGAAAAGAGTAATGCGAAAGTTTTGAAACGAGTGTAGAGAGACAGCTTGACTGTCAGACAGGTCTAATTAAGCAACAAAGTTTCTTTCAGTGTGTGATGCAGAACTCATAGCTGCACACAAACTGGGGTCAACTTGTTTCAAGAGAGCAAGTCAGATGGTGAACATGAGATCTGACAGCTGGGCCTGTGTTTGCAACTCTCCAGGTCACACTGTTATTTCTCTCTGATTGCATCTCACCCATCAGACCATCTTACTCTTCTCACTCACCCACCCGGTGGCTTATGGAACCCGCAGGTTCAATGCCAAGACCAGTGTTGCCAACTCAGTTGTGCTGAAAGTCTCTAACTCTAACTCAATGTTACTATCGAATCCGAAGGTTCATGACCGTGCGGACATAAGCTATCCATACATCCCTATCCTGAGCTTATGTTTTCCAATCATTCCCTGTATAATCTACTTCCCTCAAATCATAGTTAGTTATTCTCCCACCTCATTCTTTGTCTACCTATTGGGCGTTTTCCCTCTGGTTTTCCTATATGAAGCTTTAGTGCACTTATTTCATTGCCCATTTGTGCAACATGTCCTGCCCATCGCAGTCTATGAGACTTAACTCTTCTTATTACATCTGGCTTCCTATAAAGATCATGTAATTCACTGTTAAGTAGTCTTGTCTATTCAGATCTCTGTTCATCTCTCTTTGGTCCAAAAATTTTCCTAAGAACTTTATTCTCAAATCGTAATTTCCTCTCCTCCCTTAAAGTAAGTCCATGTTTCGCATCCATATAGAGGAAGTTACGGTAAATAAAATACCATCTGCACGGAAAACTGTTTTCGCTGCCCACCATGTCTTCCCCAGAATAGCGAAGAAGATATGAAGAAAACCACGGTTGGGCAACATGGAGTGTGGTCGACGCTTGGATGGGTGTACGGCTTCGGAAACGGACCACACTGGAAACTGAAGGTGTTTAACTACATAAGGACTAAACCTTGGGTGGGTGTACGGCTTCGGAAACGGACCACAGCGAAAACTCTGTGTGTTTAATTATATAAGACCTAAACCTGTGACTCGAATTGATCATTTCTTGATAATGGCATGTGGGATCATGCCGAAACGTCGGAATCAGTGGCCAGAGGCCGAACTTGAATCCATGACGCGGAAAACCCAAGAAAACTTTCTTAATCATACTTATATCCGCGATATAATATATGACATGATAAGAAAAATAAATGCCTGGACGGGATTCGAACCCGGAACTCTGAGTCTGTACCTTAGCGTGTTATCAATTACACCACCAGGCGAATCCAATTCAAAAACTTATTTTTCTTATATATGTATTATATTCTCCATTATTACTAGATGTCGCGAGAACTCGGTCTTCCCTGCCATCTAGTAGCTGACTATAACAAATAAGCAAATTAAAGAGAATAGTTTTACTTTATAGCAGTGACGATTTATCGATGTTATAATTAAATGTTTAACATTGAGCAATGCAAGCTTAATATGGCATGATAAGAAAAATAAATGTCTGGACGGGATTCGAACCCGGAACTCTGAGTCTGTACCTCAGCGAGTTATCCATTACACCACCAGGCGAATCCAATTCAAACACTTATTTTTCTTATATATGTATCATATTCTCCATATATATATATATATATATATATATATATATATATATATATATATATATAAAATAAATATTCTCTTTAATTTGCTTACTTGATATAGTCAGCTACTAGATGGCAGTGAAGACAGTGTTCTCGCGACATCTAGTAATAATGGAGAGTATAATACATATATAAGAAAAATAAGTGTTTGAATTGGATTCGCCTGGTAGTGTAATGGATATCACGCTGAGGTACAGACTCAGAGATCCGGGTTCGAATCCCGTCCAGGCATTTATTTTTCTTATCATACCATATATATATATATATATGTATTGCGAGTGTATGTTATTGTGTATGGTTATCCATCCAACAGCCATGTATGGCTGCCAATCCAGTAGCTGTAGACGGTCACCTATCCAACAATAAGTCGGAATCAAGGTTCGGCTGCGCCGAGTATGTCCGCCCCAGGTTGGCGGATGATGCCCGTATGATGTGGGGAACGAGGTTGTTAAGTGGAAATGTTTATAACGTTTTATTTTACTGGCCCTCAGCTGTACTCGTTGAATAGTGGCTGTCACGCCGACATATGAATTAATTCCACTTGAAGCTGACAAGCTACAACACGTGCCACCAAGCAGTCGTGTGCGCCGCGTGGACCCTATCATAACGTACTACTATTTCATTGACACCTGCCTAAACAGAGTCGGAACTTGAACCCGCGATCTTCTGACTTATAGCTTATTTGCTTAACCAACCTACGCTATGCCTTGTGATTTCAAGTCCTTTTAAAATTGTATCTCCCCAGACGTATAACTTTTCACAGTCAATAATAAGATATAACTAACTAACTCACTCACTGGCTCTATCGAACCCCTAGGTTCATGGCCTTGCGGACATAACCTCTCCATACATCCCTATCCTGAGGTAATATTTTCCAATCATCCCCTGTATCATCTACTTCCCTCAAATCATGGATAGTGTTATTTTCCCACCTCATTCTTAATCTAGCAACTGGACGTTTTCCCTCTGGTTTTCCTACAAGAAGCTTCCATGCACTCTTTCAGTCCCTATTAGTGTCACATATCCTGCCCATCGTAGTCTAGGCACTTTAATGTTCTTATTATATCTGACTTTCTATACATTCCGTGTAGCTCACTATTATGTAGTCTTCTCCATTCACCTGTATGTTCATATCTTTTTGGCCCAACATTTTCCAAAGAACTTCATTCTAAAATACTCGTTATCTTCTTTCCTCCCTTATAGCAATAATCCATGTAATATAACTGGCATTAACAAGATACACAAGTCATCGATCGATAGTAATTCTGCCCGAAGGCAGGTCCTTCACTGCAACCATAGCACTTGCATGCTATGCTTGCAGCTTTACTACGGAATTGTAGGTGTGGTAGCTTCCCGTCGCTTTCCACACCGGTGAAGAATGATGATGATAATGATATAGTGATAGTGATGATGATGATGGCCATATGATTTCGGGGACCGTTTGGGCCTTAAAGTTTTCCTGACATTTGTCTTACAGGTGAGGAAAAACCCCGATAAAAACCTCACCCAGAAGAACTGCCCCGATCGGGGATCGAACCGGGGCCCGCCACGTGACAAGGCAGCACGCTACCTCGAGACCACAGCGGTGGACACACAAGTCATAAATTTATTAATTTTGTTATGTTTTTAATGTTTTTTTATTGTTAACATGTGCATTATTCTTAAGACGCTCTGTCTAAACAGTTAAATGAGTTGATTTCAGTTTGATTGCACTGAGCAACAAAAAAGAAACTTTTTTTTTTTGTCTTATAAAGAAATATATGCGATCCTGATAGTATTTTTCTCCTGAATTGAAATATGATATCGGTTTTTCTCCATCACGCAAGGTTTCCGAGAGGCAGCAATTTATAATTTCAAACACTTCAATATCTTCTACATTCGTAACTACACAAAATTCGAACATTCGGACTCGCCTAGAAAGTAAGAAATGACGATTTTCTGCTATATTTCGCCTGTGTAGCATCCCTCTGGATGGTCCAACAATAATCGGCCAGCATATTACGATTCCATTTGCCTTGATATCTCTTTTCCATAGCGAAATCTCCTGATGAAAGTGTTCTCCGTGCTCATCGCTCACTGCTACAAGATAATAAATGGACGAAAAAACGTTTATTAAAGAATAATTATTTAAATCCATTAATTTAAATTGAAATAAAAAACTGTGGGTGATGGAGTAATTCCGAATACATATTTGAAAACACAATAAAAAAAAACTGCATTAAGTACAACTATTGGTACTCATGAGATAAAAATCATGTTGACCAGTGTTATTATTATTATTATTATTATTATTATTATTATTATTATTATTATTATTATTATTATTATTATTATTATTATTATTATTTAGAGTTATCCAATTATTCAGGGGCCTACTAATTAATAAATACTACTACTACTATTACTAATATTTTTTTATTCTGTATATAATTAAAAAAATATTAGTAATAGTAGTAGTAGTAGTAGAAGTAGTAGTAGAAGTGGTATTTATTAATTAGAAGGCCCCTGAATAATTGGATAACTCTATACGACATGCAAACTTATCAATCTTGCAAAGGACCATTAGTTGCTACCTATACAGATACTTATCGGTTAGTATTCGTGTTACCGACATGTTTGCCAACATGTTTATTCACGTTTGGTTAGATAGTTTAAATTAGATTGTTATGTAGTTAAATGTAAGTTACTTGATTTTTTCTTGACGTGTTTTTCATAAGTTGTTTTTCTGATTTAGCAATGTATAGTAAAGAACTTCCATGTTAATATGGCATATTATGGCATATTTCTAAATATAATTTCAAGTGTGTATTTTTTTTTTTTACTCCACGGCGCTACCGGATGCTGTCCTCACATCCATATATGTTAATCACAGAGGTAGACGGTTATAGAGCCAGTGTAGGGGTTACTAGTAATTAATTTGTTTGGTCCCACCAGCCGTTAGCTAGGTTTTTTTTTTTTTTTTTTTTTTTTTTCCAACCTGGAACCGCTACTCAAGTTTCTCAAGATGCTTGTTGGGCACCGGTCTCATACAGGCCGAGATTCCATGAGAATTCCTTCTTCCTTAGAGACTCAAACTAGCCTGAGTCCCATAGCTCTGTGCCAAAGCATCTTGCCTTAACTACTTGGCTGTCCTCACATCCATATATGTTAATCACAGAGGTAGACGGTTATAGAGCCAGTGTAGGGGTGACAAGTAATTAATTTGTTTGGTCCCACCAGCCGTTAACTAGTTTTGTTTTGTTTTGTTTCTTTTTTTTTTTTTTCAACCTGGAGCCGCTACTCAAATTTCTCAAGATGCTTGTTGGGCACCGGTCTCATACTGGCCTAGATTCCATGAGAAGAATTCCTTCTTCCTTAGAGACTCAAACTAGCCTGAGTCCCATAGCTATGTGCCAAAGCATCTTGCCTTAACTACTTGGCTATGACGGTACACCCTTTCTTGTTTTACCTCCTATTTTTATTCTAATGTTTCCATGCTCATATTGAGATTCTGTTCACCCATCCACCCGCCTCCTATTTTTTTTCTTGTGTAATGTATTTACATAGACCAACTGCAGAAATCATTTTTGCAATTTTTTTTATTCATATAGACTAGCACGAGTGAATTTTTTAAATATCTTGGGCCAATAATCACAAGTTTAGGTACCTTGAGACAGATGTAGAGACTAAAATTGCAATGGCAAAAATGCAACTAAGACATTACATGGAATAATTTGGAATAAGAATATTACAAAATAAACTAGAATGAAAATTTATAAGAGCATAATACAGACTATTTTGTCTTGTGGAACTGAAACTTGGTCTTAATTACAAAAGAATAAAATTAGAACAGTTGAATTTGATTATTTTAGAAGAAGCGTCCAAAAAACAAGACAGGATAAAATAAGAAATGAATTGCTTTGGAGAGAAATGAATGTCACCACATCTGTTGTTAATAGGATTGAAAATCAAACGCTTAAATGGTATGGCCATGTACACAGAATGGAAAAAGAAAGATGGCCAAAAAATATATACCAATGGTCACCCCCTGGAAGAAATAAACGTGGCAGACCAAGATTAAATTTAACACCTACGTCAGAACTATAATGGATGATAGGAATTTGGAAGAGGGAGATTGGAATGATAGAGATAAATGGAAACTAAAGACGGCAAACCTATAAGTGGGGGAAAGCCGAAGAAGAAGAAGACTAGCACGTCTCATAGAATCTGGGATAATTGTTGCATTTCTTTATCTCTACTACGATATTTAGTTACAGCACCTTGGGAATAATATTTGTATTAAAATGCTTATAGGTCGTGAATGTCGCATCGTAATGTTACATAGACATGTGCACATAAATTGTTTTGACTGAATTAAACCCAGTAGCACCTGTGCTGGTCAGTTGCTTCTCTTTGCCGGTAGAGGTCTCTCGTAGTGTGGATGGAAAGGCGGGCGTCGGCGTCGAGAGTACAACCTACAGTTGTTGTACTGTGCGGGCGTCGTGTAGCCTGTTCTCCTCTCAGTATGTGCTAGGCTATAGGGGAATGCCCACCACCTTGTATGTACGCGCAGGTGGTGGCAGAGGCGGTCCAAACAACACCGGCCGACCTACTATGGTTAATACATAAATTAGAGTTTTCATTTACGTAGTGATTTTAATAAAGTTCCATTCTTTTTTAAGTGTTTCGTGAAGATGGAATATCTTACGTTTTATTTTAGTGTCGTACGGTTGTGTGTTCCTTGTGGATAACATTTCTTATTTTAAAAATTATAACAGTGGTGATTTCTTCCTTGTAAAACTCGCCGAAGTGGGAGGAAATTATTAATTTGTTGTATTCTATTGAAAACAGCAGTGTAATGTGCGGAAAACAATATATAAATACCGTACGAAATATTTCTTCAACACGCTCTCGTTTACTCTTAACTTCCAATTTTTTTCGCAACTTTAAATTGCTACTGAAGATTTTTATTACATATCTGACAGTGGAAAATATAATTATTTTATTCTCGTGCTATCGTTATAAAACTTTCTGTTTTTATATATGTTCCAAAGCCATAGGACAGCGCGGATAATTTCATATTTCTAAAAGAAAAAAACTAAGTATTGTGATTTGTCTTAAACAATTAACTCTGCCTCCTCATATTTGTTATATCCATACACATTCATCTATTCTCTCACAAAAAAAACTAAGATTCCAGATTTCATAAGCAATTGAATAATTTAAAAAAACTATAGTTAAGAAGAGAGAAAGGAAGTAGAGATTATCTGGATAATATGTGTTAAATAATGGCTGTTTCCTGATAAATATCAGTTCATTTTATCACTTGTTATTCCTTCACCGAGTTTAGCTATTTAGCATAGATGCTGTTAACATTTAAATGTTTAGAAAACAAATAGAACATTAACTGATAGTTCTTCACATCATTGAAATCGCATATAAACATATCTTGTTTGTGAAATGCTTCCATTAGAAGTCTAATTTGGGAATGTTCACAAACACAAATCATAGAAATTATTGCTGGAATCATAGGAAAAAATCGTTAGTACCATGTACAGGAAATATAGGCCTACTCGTAGAAACGACAGTTCTTAATAATAATGCACCAGAAACTAATTTTTTATCCGTTTTATGAAATTGGCCTAAATTAAGCAACATAAAAATTAGCTTCGATTTTAGGCCACATTAATACCAACATTAGTGTTTATAATATTCGTTTATTAAGCAAAACACGCATGTAGAAAGAATGTTTTATTTTTAATTATTTGTTTGAACTATCAGAAGAAATATTTTGTAGTTTTATTTCTGTTTTATTTTAAAACTCGGTTAGTTTCGATCGACGGTAATAAATAGTGATTTTCAGTGAAGTGTGAGTGCATATAAAACTAGTCTACAGGTGTATTTCATTGTTTTTCTCCATTGGAATATCTTCTTTGTGTCTTTGTGATCGACACTGCTACAGTGTGCCCAGGAAATCAGATTCCATCCCTCACATCTCTGTGAACTACATCTTGCAGCAAGAAAGAAGAAATAAGTATTTGTTTTTGTTTCTCTTTTCATTCCCCAGCACCATCGTGTCTCAACTGCAAAAGTGTGTTTTCTTTTTTTTTATATACATCTCCTAGGCGTGTAGGAAGCATCTGGCATCCATCTACCATCTTTTAAAAAAGGAATTTTTTATAGCCATCTTTTCCAGCTTCAGGTGGAAACATCTCTGCAGGGAGAAACGCCGGAGAAGGTAGAAAGAGTCAAAATATTGCATATATTTGTCCCTATCATTTTTTTTTTCGATTCTTGTCCCTGATGTAGGTGGCGGTTGACCTAAAGAGCGACGCCATGAATCAGCTAGCGACCCACACCGCTACAGTGGTCCTCATCTTATTCCTGTCATGCTCTCACACTGCAGCTGAAGGTGAGTTTTTAAAATGCATATTTTATCATTTTTTTGTAGTTTAGTTGCATACTTGTTAGTGTGACCAAATTTCAAGTTATTAAATCTACCATAATTACTGAGAAAAAATATGTATATTGAGTTCAAGTCGCATAAATTTCTTTTATCAATGCCTCCAGATTGTTTTTATCTTGTAACATAAATAACCATATACATTCAAACAGTAGTTGATAATGTGCCTTTCTACCGAAAATATCTTAGAACATAGCTATAAAGTTATTTATTTGCTGGTTGAGAAATAACCAGAATTTTTGTGCAACTTTAAATACAAGGGACTTAAGTCTGTGGAATAAAAATCCATTGTCACAAATTCACATTAAAAAACGCTCATGGCGTTGGCAGAATTGTAATTCACTTATTAAGTTCGGTCATCTGGAAGCCAGAGTTACGTTA
Source organism: Diploptera punctata (assembly GCA_030220185.1). NCBI lineage: Eukaryota > Metazoa > Arthropoda > Insecta > Blattodea > Blaberidae > Diploptera > Diploptera punctata. The sequence goes on along the minus strand of JASPKZ010007250.1, from coordinate 2,812,295 downwards.
CCCCGAAAATATGATAGCTGAAGAGTGATGATGAAATGATGTAAAAGTTCTTAAACGTAAATCCACACCTTGGGAGAATACGGGAATAATTCCATCATTCCTGTAGTCTGACCGAGAATCGAATTTGGGACCCCATTAATGTAATCAGAATTCTGACCCTAGCTCGTTATGCTGGTCTCAACACAGAAATATAAAATAAATTGAATTATTCAACGACAGTTTGGAAAATAAATGCCCGTAGAAATTAAATTATGTTTACACAATATAATTGCAAAAACCTCCGTAAAATTAGCATTGAAAATTGGATTTTGAATTCTAGACAAACCAAATTACAGGCAACACATATGGGATTTTTACGTCCTCTTTTATGTGTAAGTAGGCTGGGGGGGGGGGAAATGCACATTCGTGAAAGGTTAAAAGTTAAAAACATAGATGTCAATAGAATTTGTTAAATCGGCACCACAGAGTGTATTTAAATCCTTTTTCGAAAGATAGATTCCAGTATCAATCTAAAGGACACAGAAACAGAGAATTATATAGGCCCTATATAGGCCTATATATGAATTGGAGAAATTAACAACTTATTGAGATGTAGGAAGAACCCACTGACCTAAATCAAAAATGGTCATGATGATCGTAATGAATCTACCTGCAGTATTTTATTACAATATATTGTATTAATTAATTTATTATATACAAAATTTTAAGGAATAAAGTTAAATATGCTGCGATCAGGAATATTGCTCGAAATGGAATGAAGGACAGTGTAAATTTCCGCATTTTAAATTGGCATCCAGCAGGTATTTCTTGGACATTATCGCTACATGTTGTAGATTGACGATCTAGAAAGTAGATCATATTTGATATAAAGTATAGAATATCCAACATTTCTATAGATACAATCCTGAAATTCGGTAAAAATAAAATTAATATAATAAAATTATATAAATTATTTTTCTAACACATTTTCTTCTTTTGTTGCTTATAGTTCTATTGTGAAGACAGGTTTTATAAGTTGGTATTTCTTTTAAGAAGTGTCTCTTTGCACATTCACATTAAAAAAACAATTGCAATATCTCTCTTCTAAAATTCCTGTCAAAACGTATCTTTTAAAATAATACATTCAAAAATATTATGCGCATTTATTTTAGCCGCAAACATAAATTCTAAATGCTATAAAGTCTTACGGTAAAACACAGATAGTCTCTCTAAAACTGCCATCGCTGCCATTAGAGGATCAATTTAAGTTTTAAGAAACCATATTTACAAAATTTCTACTTTATAGTATGTATACTCAATTACAATTTGAAATGTTTTAATGTATTTGAAAAATGTATTTCATCAATTAAAAAAATTAATTGTCCGTATCACTTTGTCCCTGAGGCAATCCTCTAATGAGGGAAGATGTGTATAATAAAATGGATATGTACAGTTAATATAGAGTTTTATAATTTTATAAATTAAATTGGTTAGGTTACTATCTTAATTTTTGAAGTTATTTTGTTGGGGTGATGGAGAGATATAATTAACTCTTTTTTTAAAAATAAACATATTTGTTGTCAAATGGGGGAAATTTTGAAGACGTGATTGAATTCAAACACATAGGAAAACTAATAACAAACAGGAATGAGGTACGGAAAGAACTTAACACTTAGGGCCAATTCTGGAAATGTATGCTATTATGCATTACAGGGACTTTCATCATCAGAACGTTTCCCATAAATCGTTAAATTAAAATTATAAGCCCTATAAAACTGTTATTCTGCTAGTTATATGGATGCAAAACATGGACTCTTACTTTAAGGAAGGAGGAAATACTAGAAGTTTTTGAGAATGAAGTTCTTACGAAAAAATTTGTACCAAAGAGAGGCGAATAGCCAGGTGATTGCATAAGACTACATAACAGTGAGCTACATGATCTAATGCAAAGCTATAGCCTTTGTAATAAGAAAATGTTAAGTGTTGTAGTCAGCGATGGTTAGGACATACTGTATGTCACGAATGGATAATGAATGAGGGACATGGGAATCCCTTGAAAAGAAAACAGCAGGAAAACTCTCAGTACGCAGGGCAATAATGAGTTGGGAGAAAAACATTTATGATTTGATGGACGTAAATTATACATGAATAAAAAACATTATCTCAGGATAGGATGATGGAGAACTCAAGTCCGTGGGTTCAGTGATGCCAGTGAGTTAGTTATTTATACATTATATTGTGGAAAATCCTTAGGTTATGCAGAAAAATTTCCAAAAACATAATCGCTTTATAGTACCCTAATTACGATATTGCTTCAATGCAAATTTAATATATTTATTTTTAGTCATCAAATGTCACATGTTTGGAATTTGCACACGTCCTTGGGGCTTGTCCGTTTGGAGAATCACTAAGAAACATTCGTCACCGCACTATTAGAAACATGATGACAGAAGCCTTGCGAGATTATGGATACACAGTTTATGAGGAAGTTCATGGTGTGGCCACTAATGTAAGTAACAGACGAATAGATATTATTGCATTTAGACCATCTTCTAAAACTGGCATGATATTAGATCCAACAATCCGTTTTGAGACTCATAGCGGCCAACCTGATTTAGATGACTGTAAAAAGAAAGCCATATATGAGCCAGCAATTGACTATTACAAAGATAAATACCAATTAGATAGTATAACTGTCACAGGATTGATGATCGGGGCAAGAGGTACTATACCAGGATTCTTAGCTAAATTTTGGAATTTCTTAGATTTGGACAAGAGTGTATATTTCTAAAATTACCATCGCTGCCATTAGAGGATTAATTTCAATTTTAAGAAACCATATTTACAAAATTTCTACATTATAGTATGCATATTTCTATTACAATTTGAAATTTTTAATGTATTTACAAAATGTATTTCATAAATTTCCAAAATTAATTGTCTGCATCACTTTGTCCTTGAGGCAATCCTCTAATGAGGAAAGTTGTATATTATAAAAAACCATAAAAGTAGTCCCAAAATATATCTAATACCTCAATGGTAATTTGTCCAAGAAAGTGATAGAAACTACTTTTAAGTACAATTTGTTATTATTTTTCACACAACATAGCTTCATAAGTTCGTTTAAATGTGTGCAAAGAAGTGTCAGAAGTAAAATTTAGAAATACTGTACACATATTGAACTATTGTAGGAAATACCACTATGGAGTTAAATATAAAGTTTAAAATAAAAGTAGTTTCATCTCACCTCATATCCTGTCTATTAGACCGGTTTCGTAACCTTAGTGGTTACATCTTCAATAATTACTGGACGACAGGTCATGTAATTACTGAATATGTAAGAAGACAGGATATGAGGCGAGTTGAAAAGAATTTTATTTACTAAAAACTATCAGTTTTATATGGTTTTCATAAACATTTACTTCGTTTAATATTCCTTACAATTGTTTCAATACACCTTATCTTCATCAGATGAATAAAATACTTCTTCTTCTCCTTCTTCCTCCTCGTTTCATGTGATAGACCAAGTGGTCTCAATCGAACATTTGAAGGGTCTGCCCAATGATCTCTTGCCTGGTGGCTGGTAGTTTAAGATTTGACGTGGTATTCTAGTTCTGCTCATTCTTCTTACGTGAGATTTCCAGTTGTTTCTGTATTTTTGCACATATTTCATGGTTGATTCTGTTTGTAATTCTTTGAGAATCTCAGAATTCCTTTTATGGTCCGTTCTTGAGTAACCTACAGTACGTCTCATAAATTTAATTTCTGCCGCAGTTAGTCTTTGTTCATCTACACTGCGAATTGTCCAGGCTTCACTGCCTTACATAATATGGGTCTGACCAGTGCTTTATAAATTCTAGTTCGTGTGTGTTGCTGTACTGTGTTCGGTTTGGAAATATTATTTATAATTCCTGTTATTCTGTTAAATTTTATAATTTTTGATTGAAATATTTTTCCTCTTCTTATGTAACTTCATATCCGAGGTAGTTAAGTGTGTTAGTTTGTTCCAATATTTTATTATTATTATTATTATTATTATTATTATTATTATTATTATTATTATTATTATTATTATTATTATTAATTTTACTACGAACTGGGTCTTTTCCTAGGAAAGCCATGATTTTAGATTTTTCTGTTGAGATTTCCATGTTGTAGTTTATTACAATTTGGTGAAAAGAGTGGACTGAACGTTGTAGGTCATCTTCTGAATTCGCTATAAACGCAATGTCATCTGCAAATAATAGGGTGTCTAAATTATATAATCTATTAAGTGGTATACTGCCATGTGGTTGTAGTCTCCATTCTTTAATAATTGAGTTTATGTATATTATGAAGAGCATTGGTGAACGACCACATCCTTGTCTAACTCCTTGATTAATTGGTCTGCATTCACAGATTTTATTTTCAATCTTAAACTTGGATGTAATTATCCTCATAAATATCATATATAGCTTTTATCAGTTGGTCTGGGATTCCATCATATTTGAGAATTTCTAATAACACTGGTCGAAAAGAATGAACTTTTTTTTTCTTTCACAAGAATAAAAATATGATATTTTAGAAGTATTTTCATCCTGAATTTAAATATCTCAGTTTTTTTCCTACGAGGCAAGAGCTTTCTGTGATATTCATTTACATTTTTTATAATTTCATAATTTTAATAAAATCCATCTGACTTACCTAGAAAGTGGTAGATAGTGATTTTCGGGCATATTTCATGTAAGATCATTTTTATTTTCATCTGAATCATTTTCAGTTTGAGCTAGGTCAGAATCAGAGTTATCAGTTAAGGTCATATCTGCATATACTGGTACAGGGAACTATTCATATAAGGTAAAGGTTAAAATATAAAATTATGGAATATTCACCTGAAAGGTCCGTCTCCTGAACTAATTAAGTAGAGGAGACGGACCTTTCAGTTGAATATTCCATAATTTTATATTTTAATTTTAAATAATACCTCAACGGAACACATCATGAATCTTATAAAAATGTAAAGGTTCCTGTGACAGGTCGAAGAATATGCTAAAATGAGTTAAAAAAGTAGCTGTTACAAAAAGCTGTGCCCGATGGAAAAATTCTGACTACATATCTGAATTCAGTGTGGAAAAATGCACTAGATTCTGAAATCAGGTTTCTTGTGAAGAAAACCTTGTCGACCAATGTAATTTGTTTCTATTTACTTTGTTAAATGCCTTCTTCAAGTCAATAAACGCCATGTGTGTTTCAATATTAAAATCTCTGTGTTTTTCTATTAGAATTTTAATAGTGAATAAAATAAATATTTATGAAAATCATATAAAACTATGATAGTTGTATTTAGTAATTGAAAAATCGTGGATTTTCAGCAAGTAAACGCTAAATCGTACTGTATATACATACATATTATTAATTGCAATAATGAACTCTGTATTGAGCTGTTTTAACATCTCTTATTTTAGAGCAAAATTGCTGTTGCGATATGCAAAGGATGGGCTCGCTAGTTCTCTCTGTTCGACTTGTATATGTGAGTCTGTATACAGATAGTTTGATACAAAGGAAATGCAAATTTTAGATGAGATACGCTCTGATTCTCCTCGTTGCCACGTCTCATTATACTTAAAATGTTTTACAGTTATGCTTTCAAAAAATAAAAACAAAATTTTTCCACAACTTTACCTTTTCATTATTATTTTTTACTTGTTAGTTCTTTTCTATAACATGTAGATTGTGTTTATATTCACTCTTACATTGCTGGTACATATCAATGGTAATATGTTAAAGACCTATATTAATATTTTTTATTGATCTTCTTCTTCTTCTTCCTTCCAAGTATTAGGCCAAGGCCTGTTATGATCCTATAGAAAATTTTCCCTCCAGCGTTTCATAGGACGGCCTAGAGATCTTCGTCCTTTTGGTATATAATTATAAACAGCTTTGGCGATCCGATTTGAACTCATTCCTTCAATATGGCGTTTCCAATGTAGTTGGCACTGTTTAATATATTCCAAAATTGGCGTAATCTTCAATTCTTTTAAGATATCGGCGTTCCTTTTCCGATCCCATCTGGTGTAACCCGCTGTTCTGCGCATGAATCTCATTTCACAAGCCGTTATTCTGCTTTCATGTTGTCTTTGCAGTGTCTATGCTACACTACCATAGGTCAACACTGGTCTAGCCAAAGTGTTACATAAACGTAATCTGGTGTTTTTTTGTACAAGGGATGGTTTCATAACTTGATTAATAATTCCCAAACTGTTATTATAACTAGTAATTTTTTCAGGGATATCTTTTCATCCCAGATAGAGGGATAATATCCAAGATATTTAAAATTTTATTCTGGAGATAGATTTTACTTTGTACAAGGTCCTTCCCATGAAATTACCAGTTTAAACTATCATTTAAATATTTTATATCATATTTATAAATTGCGAAAATGAATTGTTAAATTAATAGACCTAATTACATACACTCTGCCCTGAGCTAATGTTTCCTATCATATTCTGTATGATTTACCTTCTTCAAATCATGGTTGATGTTATTCTCCCGCCTCATTCTTGGCTATCGGCCTCTATGGTCTAGTGTTTACGTTCCTTGCCTCTGGTCCGAAATTTCGCTGGTTGAAATCCGACCTGGACCAATGGATTTTTAGGGTGGCAGTATCCATAGGTCAAATCTTTCGAAAAGGACCTAAAGCTGTGGGTCCGAGTCTGAAGACTTTTCTGGCTCGTAAAATAATCTCAAGCCTGAAAAATAGCCTCTGAGCAAAATTTAACCGACTTTTCATAATTTATGTAATAATATCTTTGTTGCCAAGTACATGTCTGATTGAGGCGTCATGCTAACCAGAAGTGTCTCAATATATATAGGGAAGTAAGCGTAAATAAATCAGATTGTTCACGAACCCCCAAGGCTAAACTCGAAGGGCCGTAAGACAAGAGGAAAGAAGGGGGGGTAGGCCTACCTATTTTGATAGGCTACATATCGTTTTTTTTTAGAAATTTGTAACTGGATACACAGGAATTAGAAGCGGCTTAAATGAGGTTACCAATACCATTATTAGGTTGTACAGAATTACAGCAAATGAATTCAGATATTAGAAAGAATCTGAAAATAGACACTGTGCCTATACTAGAGGCCTCATGAGGTCCTTTGGGTAGTAGAAGGTTAAGGGTCTCACTTTTTTATACTTTCGGCACGAGATTTCAGCCGGGTTGTCAGCCCTCCGTGACCCCCAGAACAAGCATCTAGTACTCATTTCCATAAGAAGCTCAGTCGACGCCAGGACCATGATGTCGCCAGAGGTTTTCGGACAGTTTAAAAATTCTGACCCCACCGGGACTCGAACCCCCGACCTTCACGTTTGTAGCGTATTGCCTTAACCAAATAAGCTATGGCGTGCCCCCAGATAACATAGTAGAACACGTAAAATAATATTATGAAAAATGGGTCCAACTGACATAAAGATGACACCATACCTCATCCCAAAATTAGCTTTAAAACACAAACATACACGCAACGAGACATACTTGGAATAAATTTATTTAGAATATATTTATTTAGCCTGGTGGAATTAAGGCCTGTGACCTTCACCTGCACTCACCAGGACAAACATAATATGTTACATTTAAATACAAAAAAAAATACAATAATAGTATGTACTAAACAATTAATTATCTGTCAAACTGAACAATAATGAAAATAATGTCTAATAATTCAATAAAATTAAATATAATTAAATTTAAACTAACGAAAGAATGTGTACAGAAGGAATAACAGCTCGAATCTACTATACATAAAAAGAAAAGAAAAAAAATACAAAGAAAGTATTAAACTATAATTAATGAATCTATCGCTTATTATACAAGGCATTAGGTAAATATATTGACAAATCCTAAAACTATATTTATTAAATAATGAAAAAAACAAATTATTAATTATTAAAAAGTAATATTAGTGAGTTGTTTCTGTTAGTAATCTTATTTTCAATTTGTTTCTGAAAGATGGTAAAGTTTGGCAGACTCTGATACAGGGTGGAACTTAGACTACCCATATAAATGACAGTAAGATCAAAATTACCCGCGAAAGCGACAATAGAATAAGTAGTAAATAACCTAACCGATATCTGGTTGATCATGATGAAAAATTGTATTCCTATATTTTCCCTTTACAGAGATTTAGGCGCTCTCTCCCTACAGGGAAGAATTTGAACCATACTAATTTAGTTACACTTGTTTTCGTATAGATGTCATTTTTTGAGTTGTCCGTGGTCAGCGTTCCGCCTCATACTGACATCTAGGAAACCAAGGTAGTACTAGGACGGGAAAATTCGGTAAATTTTGCTTAGAGGCCTTTCCATTCAGGCTTAAGGATTTTTTTACGAGCTTGAAAATCTTCAGACTCGGGACCCACGGCTTAAAGTCCCTCCCGGAGGACTTGCTCCTTGGATAAAAAAGTATTTAACGTAGCCGTAAAATTCTACATTGTACGCACCTTTTTAATATACACTTTAGCTCAATATTAAATCCCTGTATACAACAATTATAATTAGTTCAAATTATTTGTATTAAAATATGAGTTGGGGTATTAATTATATTAACTGTATAGAGAGTACGTGTCTATGCATAAAGCACTGAAATTCGTTGAAATAATAAAATGAGCGTAATATTGGATTGAACAAAGGGGTTACCTTTCAGAAGGATGTTTTATTTTTTAAAAATCCATAGAATAAATGCATTGTTTGCAAACCGCAGGCGTAATATAATAAACATTAATATGTTATTGCATTTTTATTATGTTTCGTGGAAATGATTCTTTATTTTTAATTGCGTTTAATCATATGAGTGTGGTGGCACATTAATTAATGCAATGTAGCTACAATTGTAATGTGCAATTCGTGTAAAAGAGTAAATTTATTTTTTAGGACTAAATGTAAAGCATTTTCAGTGCCAGAAGTCATATAGCTTTATAGTTTTTTTTATTGTGGATTCCTATAATATGAGTTGCATATGCTTGTTTAGGGGACGTTGGTCCAAATGCGGCTCTTGATAACTTCGCTGGCTCGCAACTGATTAATGTATGTACCCCATACGTCCCACATAGGGACTACACTCTAATTCAACCGAGGAAGTTACTACAGACCTTATGGGCTACGCCAGTGTCCCCCCTACGTACAGGGGTAGATGTAGCCAAACTCATAATAACGGCATTTGTTTGTTTAGAGACTGAGGAGGGGGGAGGGTAGCAGCACTTTTTCCAAATCCATGTACTATACATTTAAAAAACAATGTTGTTATTTTACGGCATGCAAACTAGTTGTATAGTAAATATGAGAGTCGACACTTTCACATAGGATAGTACAGGTCCGCACGAGCCCAGTGACAAGTGGTAAGTTTTTTTTTTTAAGAGGGAGTGGCTAGGACGGCTACAACTTACAACCCTGTACCTGCTGTCTTGCATATTTCAGTTTTATTTAACCCATTCGCTTCAGGTTTAAATGTTCAATGCATGTCCCCAGAAACTTCCGTAAATTATATTGTCTGTTTGCATACATTCAAAACGAACAAAATATAACGGTACTTGAGACCACAATAAGGGTGAAGGCGAAAACAGATTCATAAATGTTAACATAAGATTACCCTGCCAAGGGATGTACAAAATATTGTAAAATATACAACAGTAGAGCTAAGCGAGTGTACCTCGTCTTCTGAAGCGAATGAGTTAAGGATTTCTCTCAAGAAAATACTGTTAAAATGGCAACCCAGTTCCCTATTCCAAACACACAGTAACTTCCTGGGTTAAATGTGAGTGTAAACTTTATTCTCTGGGCGGGGAACATTAAACATAATTTGAAAGAAGTAGATTATTCTGGGTATTATTTGCGCAGAAGTGCCAGAAAGTCAAAATTGTAACATGTCACAAATAAGGAAATTACAAACATAATGATAGCAGAAGAAAGCATAATTGAAAGAATTGAGGATAAGGAATTAAAATAGTTAGGACATATTTTAAGAATCGAAGATGAGCGATGGCCGGGGGAGGGAAAGGAGACCAAAGTTAACATGGAAGGACAAGACCCATGACGCTAGCAATACAAGCCAGAGTTTATAACCATGAAGCATGCCCAAGATCGTAGATTTTTGGAGGTTGGCCACGGGATCTCGAAGACAGCAGCTGGAAAAAAACAATTAAATCACACACACACAAACTCATAACTAGATAGCATGATGCCGATTATATAAGGGATGAGGTGAGAATATTGAGTCTCCAGGATTAGGGATTTATGAAGGGCATATTTTCGCGCGGTCAAGAACCTACGGTATTCGGTCCAGCTGATAAATGAAAATTGGTAACAACTGTTGGTTTTTTCTCAGCAGTCATATCAATTTCTCTCTCAAAATTTGACCTTTTTAAATCACAAAAATGCAACTTTGCAATTCCGACCTATTCTCACTTTATTAGATTTGAATAAGGTAGTTAATTTTAATCATTATTCATGGCCTTTGTAGGATCGCAGCTCTGTTCAGCTTGTTGTGCTGTCCTTTTCAAGATAAATGTTCTTGATGAATATACAGCGCAGCTTAGGGCTTACCTGGATTAAGGGGTCCTCTTAGGAGTGCGGTACCTATAAGCCCCTTTGCACTTCGTGTTAGACTGTTTTAACCGTTACAATTGGGTAATTTTTAATTTAAAAAAATGAAGATAAACATATTGTTGGAGTGCAATACATCTATAAGAATTAAAAAGAATAATGCCAGAAATGTTTGAGATATTTAATTTTTGTCTCGCTCACACACACACACACACACACACAAAAACACACACATACACAATATATATATATATATATATATATATATAGGCCTAGTTATTTTGTTCCAGCTTTGTGAGTTAGACCCAGTGGACCGGAAACACATCTCATATATACCGTCATTCTAGTATCTCTGTTCATTAGTCTTTCTGTTAAAGGTCCAAAATTCACTACAAATCTTCATTGGGAGTTTTTTTTGTGACTTTCTTTAATTATATAAATCGTAATTTTGTTTCTGCCATCTTCTGTTTGCCTAATATTTCCTTTACGATTGTCACATATTATTAAAATTTACGAGTATTTGAGAATAAAGTTCTTAGGAAAATTTTTGGACCAAAGAGAGATGAACAGACAGGTGAATGGAGAAGACTACATAACAATGAACTACATGGTCTTTATAGGAGGCCAGATATAATAAGAACAGTTAAGTCCCGTAGACTGCGATGGGCAGAACATGTTGCGCGTATGGGGAATGAAAGACGTGCATGGAAACTTCTTGTAGGAAAGCCAGAAGGAAAACACCCAGTTGGTAGACCAAGAATGAGGTGGGAGAACAACATTAACTATGATTTGAGGGAAGTAGATTATACAGGGAATGATTGGAAAACATTAGCACAGGATAGGGATGTATGGAGGGCTTATTTCCGTGCGGCCATGAACCTACGGGTTCGATAGTGCCAGTGAGTAAGTATTATTAAAATTAACTTAAATATAAAGGCAAAATTATAATAGATTTAATTTGAGAATCCGCAGTTTCATTGTCAAATTTAGAGAGAAAGAAGCACTCTCCGAACTTAAAAACATATTTCTAATTCATTCATAACAGAATATCTTAATTTGTCATTATTATTATCATTTATTAAATACGCGATCAGAATTATTTTGCATCCACTGGTGTCTGCGTTATCGCACTGTATAATTTTTGTTTTTGTGGCAAAATGAGAATTTTCATTTACGGCATATCTGTACCTGTCTAAAATGAATCTAAGAATAAGAATAAATTGTATTCACTAATAAATTTTGTACACAGTTTTGACTTCCGATTGCGCAGTTGCTTGCGCTCGGGTGCAGTTCAGTTACACAGATAATATAAATAGAATGTATCGGCTACATTTAAAAGTTTGCTTAAAATATGTACATTTTGGAAGCAGTTTCAAGATACAAAATTAATTCTGGCTCACAAAAAAATTAAAAAAATAATATGAGGTAAAATAAAATAAACAAAACAATATACAATAGATTAATACCAGACTGAAGAAGGTTTAAAACATTAGGTAATAATATAAAATAAAGCAAATTTAGGAGAAATTTTCAAAATGTAAAACTCACTCTAACAAAGAATGTATGAATCTAATGGAGAATTACATAAATAAATTAATATATAATAGTTTGATACCAAACTGAAGAAAGTAATGAAATACATTAGGAATTTTTTTTTGTTTTTGCTGCACCTGAAATGTTCATCTCCGTAAATTGTGGATACATTTTTTTTATCATCGAGGTTTTGGCGTGGAATTTGAGCATGTTTGAATAGAATATACGAATCCAGTTTTTGTGTAAATAATTCTTATAAAATAATATTATAGTTATGTGAATACTCCTTGAGAGCGAATGGTAGATAAACATATTTTTGGTTTGGTATATGAAATGTTTACCTTTACCTTTTCTAATATTAAGTATGCTAACTTCTGAAATAACGTGCATATCAAAAGCTTTTAAGGAAAGCATGTCATGCAGAAATAATAAGTAAGAGGCAATACTTAATGGCATGCTAGTACAGGTGATGCCCTACATTCTGAGCTTGAATTTGGTCACTCTAACAGAAATGCAAGTAGATGTGATGTTGATTAATTCGTATCTGGCGTGACGTAGCAGCAGCATTTTATATAAGCTGCAAGAATTCTTTATTTTAAATTCTATCTTTAAAATGAAGGCTGTAATTTTAATCGGAAGTTCTTTTGAGAAAGAAGTTCCGGCTCTTGTATCTTATGCAGTATGAATTGCTTTAAGATGTACTATTTCCTGCTAAAATACTGGCTTCAACTTTCGTTAGCAGTTACATGTCTTATAACTTATGTAGGGCCTATATTCTATTGTTTAGGAAGTAGGTTGGTGTATATGTAATGAACTTTGTGTGTTCCCAAAAGTAAACACTTTGCTAAAAATATTAATCTTTAGTTTCAATTCAAAAATCTGATTTAAATCCATTATAAATTTATATACTGAATGAAATTATTGAGTTCCCATTGGCTGAGTCAAATAAATTAATCATAATGCTTTTACTGTATGATCAGCATAATTATTTTGAATAACACTGAGCAACAAAAAATTTAACTTTATTTTTGTTTCAGAAAGACAAATATGTGATTCTGATAGTATTTTTTCTCCTGAATTAAAATATGATATCGGTTTTTCTCCATCACGCAAGCTTTGAAGAAGATCCGGGAACCAAGCATTTCAGACTGGTTTTTGGATAACTTTAAATCTCGTATGAGATCGTTAAGATCTTCTTGAGTCAATAAATGAGGCTCAGATGAACAGCTTTATTCAAAAGTTGTATCACCAAAATCTGTTTCTTCTTCTTCTTCTTCTTCTTCTTCTTCTTCTTCTTCCTTACTTCCATCAGAATCTGAGCTCTCTTCATCTAATGTAACATGTTCTAGAGACTTTGGTATGGGCAATTCTTCGCAGTGTGGAACTGGTCTCATAGCAGATTGCAAGTCAGGGTACACCACTGTATGTTTTGATTTTGACGTAATCCCTTTAATGTTTGTTAAGCAGAAAATAATTATTTAAATCCATTAATTGAAATTGAAATAAAAAACTCGGGTTGATGGAGAAATTCCGAATACATATTTGAAAACACGATAAAAGACTGCATTAAGTACAACTATAGGTACTCAGACAAAAATCATGTTGACCAGTGTAATTGACAATTGACTGTAGTATCAAAGTAAAATATTAAAATAAATACTTGGCAGACGCCGTGGCCCTCAAGTAGGTTGATTTTTTTAACTTATAAGAACTGTAGGGATTACGGTAACAGGCATCTGTCATCAGGAGAAGGATATTCGCTACTAACTCCTGTTGTTTTTCGACGCTTTTGTCCTCAGCGGCCTTCCAGTGTCATAGCTACCATATACTAATCTCCTTTTTACGCTAATTATAATAAAATAATTTGATGCATTGATATAAACATTAAATTTGCAGTTCAAAATTATTATAATGTTAATTATCGTATTTTAATTATATAATCATCAAAGGGTGAATTAAAACCATGGATATGATTAAAAATAGATTTAATGTAAATTACTCGTGTATATATTGCACGCTTGTTTTTTGATGTCACCGATGTGAAATATTGTAACCATTTTATATTTTGTAAATTTCTTTCCAATAATCATTTGATTGTATTTAAATTGTTAATTAGAATGTAAAAAAAGTATATAGGTAAAAATGTATAAAATTTGTATTTTTTCGTGATTTTTTTTCTTCACACTGTATTTATGCTACACTTACATATATTTTTCGTTTACCTTAACAAGCTGATTCAATATAAGAAAATGAACAGGTATTCGTTATAAACGCAAGGGAAAAATGTTTGATTTGGAGCATATACACCAACCTCTTTCTATTATATTAAGGGTGTCTGGAGAAAGCTAGGAATGTCCATTATGTTATAAAATCTAAGAAACTCTGCCATCTAGTGTGACTTTGAAGACACCATCAGATGCACCATGGGATTGAGGAAAAAGAAAAATAGTAATGAAATATTTAATAATTTTAAAAACTCTTGTTTGGTGAAAACCACATATACAAAGGAGAAATAGAGGATCTCCATTAAAGCAATGTTGGCAACAAAAAAGTTCTATATAAGTTATATAGGGCCTATATTATTTTTTCATATTTTAAAAAATAATGTAATAATTTGAAATTATATAAATTATGTAACAATTCAATGGTTGTAAAATCTGTAAATTAACTTTGATCAAAAAAGAACAAATTTGGGCATTCCTATTTTAAT